>CAUVYR010000322.1:25000-92500 GCA_963556235.1 Cryptophagus acutangulus | reverse complement strand
ACGACCAAGAACCGAGGTTGAGGCCCCTTTTCCTGGTTCGTAAGCTGGGTTGATTGAGGAGAACCCACTCCTTGGTTTTTTTGGATGATATTTGTCATATGGATCCCACGAGTACCTAGGAAATACAAGTCACCTACAGCAGAGCCTGGATACAGCAGGAAGGCTAAATTACATCCAGAGGTCGCCATGTATCTGGAGGGCATCGTTCATGGCTCAAACTACGCGGAGCCATTCATCTCCTGGGCACGATTGCTTCCACCACGAGATTGCGGGGTATTCTTAGTTTCCCCGAGGCTACTTAATTCACCACAGGTACTACAAGCCTCCCCACCACGACAAGGTGATACCCTTGGGGAGGTATTATTATTATTATTATTATTATTATTATTATTATTATTATTATTATTTTTTTTTTTTTTTAGTAGGCGGTGGAAAATCTTCAAAAGACACCAAAATGGTAGTGTCGGATTTCTACCGACTAAAAACCACCCCCTAAAAGCTTCGACTACTAAGGTCATTAGCTTTATATAAAGTTATTTTAAATAATAAATAAGTTTCAGCGATTAATATCACAGGTAAGTATCACAGGTAGGTATCATAATTTAAAGCTCGTTATAGAGTTCAATTTCTTTCAAAAAGTTAATGGTGTTGATAATAGTTTCTTTATTATTTAGGTTTCTTTCAATGCGATGCTGTATTTTGTGTTTACATCTAGAGGCACAGTACTTTGGACATTCGCATAAAATATGTATTATGGTTAAGTCAACCTGGCATTCTTCGCAGCTAGGTTTATCTTCGCCATTCAGCAGGTGCTGGTGAGTAAGTGTTGTATGTCCTGTTTTTAATCTGTGTATTTTGACCGCATTCTCTCTGATAACATCCATAATTTCATACCCGTACTTCACTTCTGGTTTTATCAATGCAAGTTGTGTATTCCTCTGATTCCACTGCATTTGCCATTTAGTCAGAATTTTTTCTTTTATTTTGTTTTTAAATTGTTTTTTAAATTCTGTTTGAGACTTATTATCGGGGAAGTCAAGTGCTAGAACTTCTGGAAGTTGAATATCAACATCTTGGAGAATTATGCTAGCGCGTATTCCAAGTGGTCGGGTTATAGTTGGGCGTCTCGAATATTCGTCCCATTCTCTGAAGAGAATATCGTAATTTGGATGATCTCGGTTCAGTTTTATTTGAAGCAGATATGATATCATCAGCTGGTTTCTTCTTAACTCCATAGGCGGTAGGCCCGACAAACAATAGAGGCTATCTACTGGTGTTGTGGGAAAAGCTCCTAGACAGTATCTTATTCCTAGATGATGAATGCAGTTTAACTTTTTAAGAACACTTTCCCGAGCTGACGAATATGCCATGCACCCATAGTCCATTCGTGACAGGATCAGGGACTGGTAAATACCAATGAGAGTTTTGGTATTTGCTCCCCACTTAGTGTGAGACAGCACTTTGATTATATTCATAGTTACTCGACATTTATTTTCAAGTGTGGTTATATGATCCACCCATGTAAGTTTCCTATCAAATATTAGTCCCAGGAATTTTACCTTATCAACACAGGCAATTGCCTGGTTGTTTAAGTAGAGGACCGGGTCATAATGTGGCTTCCTTAGTCTGCAAAAATGGACGCATTGCGTTTTTTCTATCGCAAACTGAAAGCCCACTTTTGCTGCATTTCTGGATAGATTATTTATTGCGATTTGCATTATTCTTGTCGCTGCGCCAACTGTTTTTCCGGTGACAATAAAACTGATATCATCAACATAGAGACATTTGCATACCACATCTTCAACGTTTTTTGCTATTTCGTTAATAGCAATGGCAAAGAGTGTGCAGCTCAAAGTTGATCCTTGCGGGACTCCGTTCTCTAAGATTTTAGCAGTCGAGAATGAGCTTCCCAATCGTACTCTAAAGTACCTATTTTTCAGAAAAGCCTGGATTAGTTTGGCTATATTTCCCCTTACACCATACTTATGAAGCTTTTTAATTATACCATGCCTCCATGCCATGTCGTAGGCTCCTTTGATGTCAAAGAAAACCGCTATTGCATGTTCCCTTTTCCTGAAAGCTTCCTGCACAGCATTTTCTAATAAGACAAGGTGGTCGGTAGTAGACCGGCCTCTTCTAAAGCCTGCCTGATATGGTACTAATATTTTCTTTTCTTCTAGGTAATCCTGAAGTCGACTATTTACCATCCGTTCCATTATTTTACCCATTGTGCATGTCAGACTAATGGGTCTATAGCTGCTAGGCAGTGTGGCTTCTTTTTTCGGCTTTTTTATCGGCACTATTATTGCTTCCTTCCATTCCTTTGGATATGTGCCTTCTTTCAGCAGCTGGTTAAAAAGTGTTAGCATAGCTTCTTTCATTTCAGGGGTAACATGTTTAAGCATTTCGTTAGATACCTGATCCACACCAGGCGATGAAAGTTTGGCTCTCGATAAAGCAGACTCCAGCTCCTCAGTTGTGAAAGGTAAGTTATATTGCATAGTTTCTGTCGTGTCAAAATTAATATAGATTTCTTCTTTTTCAGGAAGTTTTTCTTGGAAATCTCTACTGTAGTTTGCTGTGCTACTCACACTAGCAAAGTGTACTGCAAGTGATTCTACAATTTCTTCTGGATTTTCAGTTACAATTCCGTGACTTGTCTGGATGCAGGTAAGTGTTGGTCTAGTATTTTTACCCTGAATTGCTTTTATTTTTCTCCAAATCTGTCTTACGTCAGAATCAGGCGTAATTGTTGAGGTGTATTTATACCATGAATTTTTCTTACTTTCAAGAATGACACATTTGCATTCCGCACGGGCTTGTTTAAAAGCCACTAGGTTTAGAGTGGTAGGATGTCTCCTAAACTTATGGAAGTGTTTCTTTTTTTCTTTTATAGCATTTTGAACCTCGGGACACCACCATGGAACAAACCGTTTAACTGGTTTAGTTTTAGTTAGTGGGATACTTTTCTTTGCAGCTTTGATTATTGAGCATGTAACTGTTTCTACATTTACAACTTCAGGAGGGTGCAGATTCTTCATAAAGAGAGCCCAATCAGCCCTAGCTGAGTTATATCTTTTCGCCACCGATCGAACAGAGATTGGCATATCAGTTTGTATTATGATTGGAAAGTGATCACTGTTTTGCAGGCTGTCTGCTGGATACCATGTTAGTTGAATAGCCAGGCACTTTGAAGCTAGCGACAGGTCTATTGCGGAGAATGTATTTGAAATAGTATTGAAGCTTGTTGGTGATCCTGTGTTCAATAGCACCAAGTCTTCTCGTTCCAGCCATCGCTTAATCTGGTGTCCTCTTGTATTGGTACTAGTAGACCCCCAGAGGGGGCTGTGCGCATTAAAGTCTCCTACTACTAGAAAAGGTGCGGCTAATTGGCTAACAATATGGTTCAAGTCGTCAATGGTCCAGTTATATTCAGGCAGATATATGTTACATATAGTTATTTGTGTCGGCCGGCTTAGACGTACAGCTACAGCCTGTAATCTACTATTAATTGTTATCTTAGTGTACTGCACGTCGCTTCTTACTAAGATAGCAACGCCACCGCTTGCTCTTTGTCTGTTTGTTGTGTCTTTTCTTTCGGTATTATATCCCTGAAGTGCATATGATTGTTCGGTCCTAAGATGTGTTTCTTGTAAGCAGAGGCACATAGGATTATGTTCTTGTATAATTAATTTTATGTCGCAGTATTTATCTACAACTCCTCTACAGTTCCATTGAATAATTTTATTATAGGTCATGTTTTATTTAGTTTTATATATAAGCTTTTTTAAACTAAATACATAAACAGATATATCAAAAGTAAGATTAGTAGATATAACAGGATACATTTAGACTTAGATAAAAACAAATAGATAAGTGATTTAACAAATAGGTAAATATATAAAATAAACGAATAAATAAATAAATAGATTGAATAAATAATTTAATAAATAGATAAATAAATAAATAATTTAATGGACAATATATACAAAAATGACTAGGTAGTTTGAGTATCAAAATTATCACAGATAATGACTAGTTCGGTTCCTTAGGGGGCTTTCTGGGCTTACCCTTAGGCCATCCCTTTCCTTTCTTTTTTGTTTGGGAGGAGGATTCCCCAGCGTTTGATGACACCTCGTTGCGCTCATCTTCAGATGTCGTTTCGGTGTCCCTGTCTCGTTTTCTCGAATCTGAAGTAGATCTAACACGAAGTTTATCATTTTCAACATTGTCCTTCCTTGCAGCTCTAGGAGCAGCGGGACGGACATATGTTGAAGTTGCCTTTTCAACAAACACAGATTTTAGTGCACTAACTAGTGCGGGTATTAGCTCTTTCACAAGGCTGTCATAATTTATTTTAGTTTCCTTTCCACTCGAATTGGTTGCTCGGGCGAAAGTAGTCGGAAACTTGGAGGTTACACCAACAACTTTATTTTTGGCTTGGTAGTACGATACATTTTCTTTTACTCTTATTTCTTGGATGGCTGTTTCTTCTTTAAAAACTGGGCAGCTTCGTGACCGTGCACTATGGTCACCATCGCAGTTGATGCATTTGGGACTATCACAGGGGTTTCCTTCATGCATTGGTTTACCACAGGCACAAATTTGTTCGTTTGTGCACCTGACAGAAGTATGTCCAAATCGCTGGCATCTGAAGCATCTTAATGGAGGCGGTACATATAGGCGAACTGGCAGAGAGTAAAATGCTACAAATACTTTGCTTGGCAGTTTTGTAATATTAAATGTTAATATGTGTGATGGGGTGTCCACCAACTGGTTGTCAACACGTTTCTTAATCCGTTTGACAGCTGTTACACCTTGTGGTGCAAGTTCCTTAGCAATTTCCTCTTCAGTACATAATAGTATATCCTTACATACAATCACCCCTCGAACCGAGTTAAGGCTATTATGAGGTGTAATGGTAATATCAAATTGCAATAGTGTTGTAAGGGTTTGTAGTTTTGCTGATTGTGCAGCAGAGCTAGTTTCCAGTAGCAATCCCTCTTTAGTTTTTTTTGTTTGCTTCAAGTCTCCAATCAATCCAAATAGCGCCTTTTGCAACAAGAATGGATTAACTTTATAGAAGTTTTCTCCATCCTCACGTTTAACGACCAGAAACCGAGGTTGAGGCCCCTTTTCCTGGTTCGTATTTGGTTGGGTTAGTTGAGGAGTACCCACTCCTTGGTTTTTTAGGATAGTATTTTTCATATTAGTCCCACGAGTATCCTAGGAAATAAAGGTCACCTACAGTAGAGCCTGGTACTGCAGGAAGGCAAATTACAACCAGAGGTCGCCAGGTATCTGGAGGGCATCGTTTAAGACCCAACTTCGCGGGGCCATTCATCTCCTGGGCACGATTGCTTCCACCACGAGATTGCGGGGTATTCTTAGTTTCCCCGGGGCTACTCAATTCACCACAGGTACTACAAGCCTCCCCACCACGACAAGGTGATACCCTCGGGGAGGTATTATTATTATTATTATTATTATTATTATTATTATTATTATTATTATTATTATTATTATTATTATTATTATTATTATTATTATTATTATTATTATTATTATTATTATTATTATTATTATTATTATTATTATTATTATTATTATTATTATTATTATTATTATTATTATTATTATTATTATTATTATTATTATTATTATTATTATTATTATTATTATTATTATTATTATTATTATTTTTTTTTTGTATCGGGTTGTGGAAAATCTTTAAAAGACACCAGAAAGGTAGTGTCGGATTTCTACCGAATAAAAACCACCCCCTAGGAAGCATCGGCTACTAAGGCCATTAGCTTTTATCGCGTATAATTTAGTTAATAATTATAGGTAAGTATCAGAAGTTACTATCACAGGTAAGTATCATATATAAATATCACAGGTAATTATCGGATGTAAAAATCACTTTTAAGTATCACAGTTTTGTATCAGAGAAAGTATCGTAGTTTAAAGTTCTTTATATACTTGAATATCTTTTAAGAAGTTTAAAGTATTGATAATGTTTTCTTTTTCTTTTAGGTTTTCTTCAATGGTATGCCGTATTTTGTGCGTACGTCTTGGCGTACAGTATTTTGGGCAATCGCAAATTATATGTGCTATGGTCAAATCAACCTGGCCGTTGTCACAGCTTGGTTTATCCTCGCCACTCAGCAAATACTGGTGAGTAAGTGTTGTGTGTCCTGTTTTTATTCTATGGATTTTGACCGCATTTTCTCGTGTAACATCCATGTTTTTGTACCCATACTTGACTTCGTGTATGACTAATGCAAGTTGTGTATTTTTTCTACTCCATTGATTTTGGAGTAGAAATAGCGGATTTGAAATCATATTTTAATCATATTAGCGGATTTGAAATCAGCCATATTAGAGCTGAAATAATTTTAATGATTTATTGTGTTGTGTTTTATATCTACATTGTTATTGCTGTACCGTGTTGTTCAAGTACTGTTTTTTTTTGTGTTACCCTTAATGTTATACTTTGTACGTTTCTGCATTTCCTCACTTGTAATTGGAGCTTGCTCTGTGAGTGTTGTATTTTGTAAATAAATAAATAAATAAATAAATAAATAAATAAATAAATAAATAAATAAATAAATAAATAAATAAATAAATAAATAAATAAATAAATAAATAAATAAATAAATAAATAAATAAATAAATAAATAAATAAATAAATAAATAAATAAATAAATAAATAAATAAATAAATAAATAAATAAATAAATAAATAAATAAATAAATAAATAAATAAATAAATAAATAAATAAATAAATAAATAAATAAATAAATAAATAAATAAATAAATAAATAAATAAATAAATAAATAAATAAATAAATAAATAAATAAATAAATAAATAAATAAATAAATAAATAAATAAATAAATAAATAAATAAATAAATAAATAAATAAATAAATAAATAAATAAATAAATAAATAAATAAATAAATAAATAAATAAATAAATAAATAAATAAATAAATAAATAAATAAATAAATAAATAAATAAATAAATAAATAAATAAATAAATAAATAAATAAATAAATAAATAAATAAATAAATAAATAAATAAATAAATAAATAAATAAATAAATAAATAAATAAATAAATAAATAAATAAATAAATAAATAAATAAATAAATAAATAAATAAATAAATAAATAAATAAATAAATAAATAAATAAATAAATAAATAAATAAATAAATAAATAAATAAATAAATAAATAAATAAATAAATAAATAAATAAATAAATAAATAAATAAATAAATAAATAAATAAATAAATAAATAAATAAATAAATAAATAAATAAATAAATAAATAAATAAATAAATAAATAAATAAATAAATAAATAAATAAATAAATAAATAAATAAATAAATAAATAAATAAATAAATAAATAAATAAATAAATAAATAAATAAATAAATAAATAAATAAATAAATAAATAAATAAATAAATAAATAAATAAATAAATAAATAAATAAATAAATAAATAAATAAATAAATAAATAAATAAATAAATAAATAAATAAATAAATAAATAAATAAATAAATAAATAAATAAATAAATAAATAAATAAATAAATAAATAAATAAATAAATAAATAAATAAATAAATAAATAAATAAATAAATAAATAAATAAATAAATAAATAAATAAATAAATAAATAAATAAATAAATAAATAAATAAATAAATAAATAAATAAATAAATAAATAAATAAATAAATAAATAAATAAATAAATAAATAAATAAATAAATAAATAAATAAATAAATAAATAAATAAATAAATAAATAAATAAATAAATTTTGACATTTCGTTAAAACCTTTTGTTTTATTGTGTTTTTGAATCTTGTTTTGAATTCTGTTTTAGACTTATCGTCTAGATAGTCATTTACTAAGACTTCTGGTATTTGAGTGTCGACATCTTGAAGAAACTCGCTTGCACGTACTCCAAGTGGTCGAGTTATAGTTGCACGTCTCTGGTATTCATCTCTTTCCAGAAAAAGAAATTCATTATTTGGATGATACACGTTCAGTCTAACTTGAGTCATGTACGATATCATAAGCTGTTTTCTTCTTAGGTCTAAAGGAGGTAAGCCGGACAGGCAATAGAGGTTATCTACGGGTGTTGTCGGAAAAGCTCCTAAGCAGTATCTTATACCTAAATGATGGATACAATTAAGCTTTTGGAGCACACTTTCACGGGCGGAAGAGTATGCCATGCAACCGTAATCCATTCGTGACAAAACTAGAGCCTGGTAAATACTAAGGAGGCTTTTTGTATTAGCTCCCCACTGAGTGTGCGCTAACACTTTAATGATGTTCATGGTTGCTCTACATCTATCCTCCAACGAGTTAATATGATCTAGCCATGTGAGTTTCCTATCCAATAGTAGTCCCAAGAATTTGACTTTATCAGCACATAAAATTGTTTTGCCATTTAGGTACATGACAGGGTCATAATGAGGTTTTCTTAACCTACAAAAATGCACGCATTGTGTTTTTTCTGTAGAAAACTGAAAACCCACTTTTGCTGCATTTTTTGATAATTTATCTATTGCAGCTTGCATTATTTTTGAGGCAGCTCCTACAGTTTTGTCTGCGACGATAAAACAAACATCATCAACGTAGAGACATTTTGTAACTTTTTCATCCACATTTTTGGCTATCTCGTTTATAGCGATAGCAAAAAGAGTACAGCTTAGAGTTGAGCCTTGAGGGACTCCGTTCTCCAAAAATTTAGCATTTGAATATGAGTTACTCACTCGCACCTTGAAACGTCTATTTTTAAGGAAGGACTGAATCATTAGGGCAATATTGCCCCTTAGACCATATTTGTGTAGTTTTTGTAGTATACCATGTCTCCATGCCATGTCATATGCTCCTTTGATGTCAAAGAAGACTGCGATTGCATGCTCCCGTTTCCTAAATGTTTCTTGCACAAAATTTTCTAGCAATACCAGATGATCAGCTGTAGATCGGCCTTTTCTGAAACCTGATTGATACGGCACTAATCTTTGTTTCTCTTCTAGATAGTCCTGCAGTCGAGTATTAATCATGCGTTCTAATATTTTACCAATAGAGCATGTAAGGCTAATAGGTCTGTAACTACTAGCCAACGTGGCTTCTTTTTTTGGTTTTTTTATAGGTATAATTATAGCTTCTTTCCAGTTCTTTGGGTAGGTATCTTTGTTTAGCAGGTTGTTAAAAAGTATTAGCAGAGCTTCTTTCATATCAGGAGTGATATGTTTTAGCATTTCGTTAGACACCATATCCATGCCAGGGGATGTAAGTTTGGCACCTAATATAGCACGCTCCAACTCTTCCATGTTAAAGGGTATATTATATTGCTTTATTTCTGTCGTTTTAAAATTAACATAATTTCGTTCTTTTTCAGCAATGGTTTCTTGGAAAACTTTATCGTAGTTTGCAGTGCTACTAACACTTGCATAGTAAACTGCAAGAGTTTCTGCAATTTCTTCTGGGTTTTCTGTCGTCAGCCCTGAGCTTGTTTGGATACAGGTAAGTGGTTGTTTAGTGTGTTTACCCTGTATTGATTTTATTTTTTTCCATATCTCTTTTACATCGGATTCAGGCGTAATTGTAGAGGTGTAATTATTCCAAGAATTTTTCTTGCTTTCAACTAAAACTTTTTTACACTCTAGTCGAGCTCGCTTAAACGCTACTAGGTTTTCTGTGGTAGGAAATCTTTGAAATATGTTGAATTTTTTTTTTTCTTTTATAGAGTTTTTAACTTCAGGGCTCCACCATGGGACATAACGTTTAACTGGTTTTGCTTTGGTAAGTGGAATACTCTTTTTGCAGCGTTAATTATTGCGGTTGTAACTGTTTTAACATTTATAATTTTAGGAGGGTGTAAAGTCTCCGCAAACCTGACCCAGTCAGCCTTAGCTGTGTTATATCTTTTTACTGCAGATTGAGCAGTAATTGGTATATCAGTTTTTATAAAAATTGGAAAGTGGTCACTGTTGTGTAGATTGTCTGCCGTGTACCAAGTCAGTTGACTAGCCAGGCAGCTTGAGGCAATCGACAGATCTATCGCAGCAAAATTGTTGGAAATAGTGTTAAAGCTTGTTGGAGATCCTGTGTTGAGTAACGCTAAATCATCTCTTTCCAACCAGCGTTTAATTTGTCGTCCCCTTGTATCGGTAGAGGTAGATCCCCAGAGTGGGCAGTGAGCATTAAAGTCTCCTACTACTACATAGGGTTTAGGTAATTGGTTTAAAATATGGTTTAGGTCTTCTATGCTCCAGTCGTATTGTGGCAAGTATATATTACATAAAGTAACTTCAATAGGTCGGATAAGTCGTATTGCGACCACCTGTAGCCCAGAGTTGACAGTTTTATTATTATTATTATTATTATTATTATTATTATTATTATTATTATTATTATTATTATTATTATTATTATTATTATTATTATTATTATTATTATTATTATTATTATTATTATTATTATTATTATTATTATTATTATTATTATTATTATTATTATTATTATTATTATTATTATTATTACTTTTGAAGAACACGTTCACGAGCTGACGAATATGCCATGCCGTCTTTTGAAGAATTTCCACCACCCGATACAAAAAAAAAACAATAATAATAATAATAATAATAATAATGCCCTCCAGATACATGTCGACCTCTGGATGTAATTTAGCCTTCCTGCTGTATCCAGGCTCTGCTGTAGGTGACTTGTATTTCCTAGGTACTCGTGGGATCAATATGACAAATATCATCCAAAAAAACAAGGACTGGGTTCTCCTCAATCAACCCAGCTAATTACGAACCAGGAAAAGGGGCCTCAACCTCGGTTCTTGGTCGTAAAACGCACCGATGGGGATAACTTTTATAAAGTTAACCCTTTCTTACTGCATAAGTCGCTGTTTGGCTTAGTTGGAAATCTAAAACAAACAAAAAAAACTAAAGATGGATTGTTACTGGAAACTGCTTCTGCTGCCCAATCAGCAAAACTGCAAAAATTGGAAAAACTACTGTATTTTGGTATTACTATTACACCACACAATAACCTTAATACGGTTCGAGGTGTAATTGTATGTAAAGACATTCTTATATGTACCGAAGAAGAAATAGTAGAAGAACTAAGACCACAAGGTGTAACAGCTGGGACGCGCATTAAGAAACGTGTTGACGACCAGTTGGTTGACACCCCAACACATATCTTAACCTTTAATACCACTAAACTGCCCAACAAAGTATTTGCTGCATTCTATTCACTCCCTGTTCGCCAATATGTACCGCCACCGCTAAGATGCTTTAAATGCCAGCGATTTGGTCATACGTCTACTAGGTGTACAAATATAGAGATATGTGAGTGTGATGAACCATTGCACAAAGAAAGTCCCTGTGATAGCTATAAATGCATCAATTGCAACGGTGAACTCAGTGCACGCTCAAGAAACTGCCCAACTTATAAACAAGAAACTGCTATACAAGAAATGAAAGTTAAAGAAAATGTATCCTACTATGAAGCCAAAAACAAAGTGGTTGGTACTAGCTCAAAGTTTTGGTCTAGCTACGCCAAGGTAGCAAATGTACCTGCAAAAGAAAGTAAAATTAATTATGATAATCTAGTCAAAGAGTTAATACCTGCACATGTTAGTGCATTAAAATCTGTGTTTGTACTGGAGGAAACTCCAAGATTTCTCCGCCCTGGTGCTCCTAGAGCTGCCAGTAAGGGAAATGTTGCATCTGATGTAGAACAATCTACATCAGATATAAAAAAACGTGATAGGGGCCTTGAATCGTCATCGGGGGATGAATTCCATGAATCATCTTCGAATGCCGGGGAGGCCTCCACTCGAAAAAAAATAAGGTTGGGTGGCCGAAGGGGAAGGTCAGAAAGCCTAAAGACACCATAGACCCGACCTAGTTAAGATATCTGTGATAACCGAACTCTCTGTGATAACTTGTGATAATCAAAATCTAATAATTCTATTTACTTTTTACCCTTGTATTTGTACTATCTTTACATATTTGTATATTTGTCATATTTGTCATATTTGTCTGTTTTATTATATATATTTATATATTTATTTATTTATTTATTTATTTTTTTATTTATTTATCACATTTAACTATTTATGTTGTTTCTGTATTCGACATATTTATATCTTGGATTAAATAAATAAATTCAAACATGAACTACAATAAAATTATCCAATGGAACTGTAGAGGCTGCGTAGATAAGCACTGCGACATAAAACTGCTCATACAGGAACATACCCCTATGTGTCTCTGCTTGCAAGAAACACATCTTAAAAAAGGCCAGTCATACGCATTACGGGGATATAATGCAGAGAGGAAAGACGCAATATGTCGAGAGAGAGCATGCGGTGGTGTTGCTATACTATTGAGAAGTGATGTACAATATGATACTATAACAATTAATAGTAGCTTACAGGTGGTAGCGGTACGTCTGAACCGGCCAATGCCAATAATAATATGTAACATATACCTACCCGAACATAACTGGAGTATTGAAGACCTGAACCATATTGTAAGTCAACTAACTGATCCATTTCTGGTGGTAGGAGACTTTAATGCTCACAGTCCCCTATGGGGATCTAGTGATACCGATACAAGGGGACGTCTGATCGAACGCTAGCTGGAAAGAGATGACTTGGTGTTACTCAATACAGGGACACCAACAAGCCTTAACACAATTTCAAATACATTTTCTGCACTAGACCTGTCGCTTGTGTCGAGTTGCTTGGCAATACAATTAGCTTGGTACACAGCAGATAACCTGCACAACAGTGATCATTTTCCGATCATAATGCAAACTGATATGCCAATTCCTATTCGATCAGTGGCGAAAATATATAACACAGCCAAGGCAGACTGGACCCGATTCACGGACAATCTGCACTGTCCTGAAACTATAAATGTCAAAACAATCACTAGCTCAATAATCAAAGCTGCAAAGCTGAGTATCCCACTTACAAAAACAAAACCAGTTAAACGCTATGTTCCATGGTGGAGTCTTGACGTTCAAAACGCCATAAAAGAAAAAAAGAAAAGTTTCTATAGGTTTAGAAGATGTCCTACCACAGCAAACCTGGTGATGTTTAAACAAGCCCGAGCAGAATGCAAAAGAGTTATACTCGAAAATAAGAAAAAATCCTGGAATAAGTACACCTCTATAATTACGCCTGAATCCGACGTAAAGGAGGTATGGAGCAAAATTAAATCAATACAAGGTAAAAACACTAGAGTGTCACTTACCTGTATCCAGACGACACCGGGGGTGATGACAGAGAATCCAGATGAAATTGCAGAAACACTTGCTGTACACTTTGCAAGTGCCAGCAGCACTGCAAACTACAGCAGAACCTTTCAAAATACACTTCCTGAAAAGGAAGAAAATCATCTTAACTTTGACACCAAAGAAACTAAGCAATATAACTTACCTTTCACAATGGACGAGTTGGAGTGTGCTCTGTCGAGAGCCAAACTAACTTCTCCTGGCCTGGATATGGTGTCCAACAAAATGCTGAAACATATCACTCCTGATATAAAACTAGCTATGCTGATACTTTTTAATAATCTGTGGCAAGATGGAACATATCTTGAAGAATGGAAGGAAGCTATAATTGTACCTATAAAAAAACCCCAAAAAGATGCCACGTTGCCTAGTAGCTATAGACCCATTAGCCTTACGTGCTCTATGGGTAAAATATTGGAGCGGATGATTAATAATAGACTGCAGGAGTACCTAGAAGAAAATAAATTATTAGTACATTATCAGGTAGGTTTCAGAAGAGGCCGCTCTACTGTGGACCATCTTGTCCTGTTAGAAAATTTTATGCAAGAAACTTTCAGAAAACGAGAACATGCTATCACTGTCTTCTTTGATATTAAAGGAGCCTATGATATGGCATGGAAACATGGTATACTAAAAAAGCTCCATAAGTATGGGGTGAGAGGCAATATGGCTTTACTAATCCAGTCCTTTCTGAAAGATAGGCACTTTAGGGTACAAGTAGGTCGCTCATACTCTACAATAAAATATTTAGAGAATGGAGTCCCGCAAGGCTCAACTCTAAGTTGTACACTCTTTGCTATTGCTATTAACGAGATAGCAAAGAATGTTGATGAGGTGATAAGCAAATGTCTCTATGTTGATGATGTCAGTTTTGTTATAACAGGAAAAACTATAGATGCAATGACAAGAATAATGCAAGTTGCAATAGATAGACTATCTAGAAATGCAGCAAAAGTGGGGTATCAATTTTCGACGGAAAAAACACATTGCGTGCATTTTTGTAGACTAAGAAAACCACATTATGACCCAGTTCTATACTTAAACAACAGAACAATTGCATGTGTTGACAAAGTAAAATTTTTAGATGTAATATTCGATAGCAAACTTACATGGGTACATCATATAGTCTCTCTCGAAGAAAAATGTCGAGCAAGCATAAATATTATTAAAGTGTTGGCTCACACCAAGTGGGGAGCTAATACAAAAAGCCTCATAAATATTTACCAGTCCCTCGTACAATCACGTATGGACTACGGATGCGTGGCCTATTCGCCAGCCCGTGAAAGTGCGCTACGAAAACTTGACAGAATCCATCACCTGGGTATAAGATACTGCTTAGGAGCTTTCCCGACAACACCGGTTGATAGCTTATACTGTGAATCAGGCCTACCCCCTTTAGATCTAAGAAGAAAGCAATTAATGTTATCATACATGATACAAGTCAAGTCGTCCTTGGACCATCCAAATAACAGTTTTCTGCAAAATGATAGAGACGAGTACCAGAGCCGGCCGACAATAACCCGACCGCTTGGAGTACGCGCAAACGAGTTTCTTGATGAAATCGATTATCAGATACCAGTACACATTCCTGAAACAGATTATAACAAAACACAATATAAAAACGAAATAAAAGAAAAGATCTTGATTAAATGGCAAAATAATTGGAATGGAAGGAATACGCTACTTGCACTAGTAAAACCAGAAATTATGTACGGATATGAAAGGATGGATGACAACAGAGAAAATGCAGTCAAGACCCACCGTTTAAGATCAGGACATACAGCGCTTACCCACCAGCACCTGCTGACGGGTGACGATAAACCTAGTTGCGACCAATGTTAGGTCGATCTGACAATACAACACATTATATGTGAATGCCCTAAATATCTGAGTGTAAGACGTAAACACAAAATTGAATCCAACATTTTAGACAACCTAAAACAAAAAGACAAAATTACTAACACGATATCATTTCTAAAAGAAATTGATCTATTTAAAGATCTATAAGGTATCTTTGATACCTACCTGAGATTTTTACTGTGATACTTACCTGTGATAAATTTTTCTGTAATGTAGCAAAGCTAATGGCCCCAGCAGCCGACGCTTACTAGGGGGTGGTTTTTAGTCGGTAGGAATCCGACACTACCTTTTTGGTGTCTTTTGAAGATTTTCCACCGCCTACATAATAATAATAATAATAATAATAATAATAATAATAATAATAATAATAATAATAATAATAATAATAATAATAATAATAATAATAATAATAATAATAATAATAATAATAATAATAATAATAATAATAATAATAATAATAATAATAATAATAATAATAATAATAATAATAATAATAATAATAATAATAATAATAATAATAATTCTCCCCAAGGGTATCACCCCTTCGTGGTGGGGAGGCTTGTAGTAACTGTGGTGAATTGAGTAGCCACCGGGAAACTAAGAATACCCCGCAATCTCGTGGTGGAAGCAATCGTGCCCAGGAGATGAATGGCTCTGCGAAGTTTTGAGTCTTGAACGATGCCCTCCAAACATATGGCGACATCTGGTTGTAATTTAGCCTACAGCAGGAAGGCTAAATTACAATCCAGGCTTTGCTGTAGTTGATTTTTATTTCCTAGGCTACTCGTGGGAACAATATGTTAAATACTGTCCAAAAAAACAAAGGACTGGGTTCTCCTCAACTAACCCAACCAATTGCAAACCAAGAAAAGGAGCCTCAACCTTGGTTCTTGGTCGTAAAACGTATCGATGGGGATAACTTTTATAGAGTTAACCTTTTCTTACTACATAAGTCGCTGTTTGGTTTAGTTATAGAACTGAAACAAACAAAAAAAACCAAAGAAGGATTGTTACTGGAAACTGCTTTTGCTGCCCAATCAGCCAAACTACAAAAATTAGAAAAATTACTGGATTTTGGTATTACTATTACACCACACAATAACCTTAATACGGTTCGAGGTGTAATTGTATGTAAAGACATTCCTATATGTACCGAAGAAGAAATAGTTGAAGAACTATGACCACAAGGTGTAACAGCTGTGAGGCGCATTAAGAAACGTGTTGACGACTAGTTGGTTGACACCCCAACACATATCTTAACTTTTAATTCCACTAAATTGCCCAACAAAGTATTTGCTACATTCTATTCACTCCCTGTTCGTCAATATGTACCGCCACCGCTAAGATGCTTTAAATGCCAGCGATTTGGACATACGTCTACAAGGTGTACAAATATAGAGATATGTGAGCGTGGTAAACCATTGCACAAAGAAAGTCCCTGTGATAGCTATAAAGTGATAGCTATATGCATCAATTGCAACGGTGAACACAGTGCACGCTCAAGAAACTGCCCAACTTATAAACAAGAAACTGCTATCCAAGACATGAAAGTTAAAGAAAATGTATCCTACTATGAAGCCAAAAACAAAGTGGTTGGTACTAGCTCAAAGTTTTCGTCTAGCTACGCCAAGGTAGCAAATGTACCTGCAAAAGAAAGTAAAATTAATTATGATAATCTAGTCAAAGAGTTAATACCTGCACTTGTTAGTGCATTAAAATCTGTGTTTGTACTGAAGGAAACTCCAAGATTTCTCCGCCCTGGTGCTCCTAGAGCTGCCAGTAAGGGAAATGTTGCATTTGATGTAGAACAATCTACATCAGATATAAAAAAACGTGATAGGGGACTTGAATCGTCATCCGGGGATGAATTCCATGAATCATCTTCGAATGCCGGGGAGGCCTCCACTCGAGAAAAAAAATAAGGTTGGGTGGCCGGAGGGGAAGGTCAAGAAGCCTTAAGACACGATAGACCCGACCTAGTTAAGATATCTGTGATAACCGAACTCTCTGTGATAACTTGTGATAATCGAAATCTAATAATTCTATTTACTTTTTACCCTTGTATTTGTACTATCTTTACATATTTGTCTAAATTCGAATTAAATAAATAAAGTAAAACATGAGCTACAATAAAATTATCCAATGGAACTGTAGAGGCTGCGTAGATAAGCACTGCGACATAAAACTGCTCCTACAGGAACATACCCCTATGTGTCTCTGTTTGCAAAAAACACATCTTAGAACAGGCCAGCCATACGCATTACGGGGATATAATGCAGAAAGGAAAGACGCAATATATCGAGAGAGAGCATGCGGTGGTATTGCTATACTATTGAGAAGTGATGTTCAATATGATACTATAACAATTAATAGTAGCTTACAGGTAGTAGCGGTACATCTGAACCGGCTAATACGAAACTATATGTAACATATACTTACCCAAATATAACTGGAGTATTGAAGACCTGAACCATATTGTAAGTCAACTAACTGATCCTTTTCTAATGGTGGAAGATTTTAATGCTCACAATCCTCTATGGGGATCTACTGATACCGAAACAAAGGGACGTCTGATCGAACGCTGGCTGGAAAGAGATGACTTGGTGTTACTCAATACAGGATCACCAACAAGCCATGACACAATTTCAAATACATTTTCTGCACTAGACCTGTCGCTTGCGTCAAGTTGTTTGGCAATACAATTAGCTTGGTACACGGCAGATAACCTGCACAACAGTGATCATTTTCCGGTCATAATGCAAACTGATATGCCAAATCCTATTCGATCAGTGGCGAGAAGATATAACATAGCCAAGGCAGACTGGACCCGCTTCACGGACAATCTGCACTCTCCTGAAACTATAAATGTCAAAACAATCACTAGCTTAATAATCAAAGCTGCAAAGATCCCACTTACAAAAACAAAACCAGTTAAACGCTATGTTCCATGGTGGAGTCTTGACGTTCAAAACGCCATAAAAGAAAAAAAGAAAAGTTGCTATAGGTTTAGAAGATGTCCTACCACACCAAACCTGGTGGTGTTTAAACAAGCCCGAACAGAGTGCAAAAGAGTTATACTCGAAAATAAGAAAAAATCCTGGAATAAGTACACCTCTACAATTACGCCTGAATCCGACGTAAAGGAGGTATGGAGCAAAATTAAATCAATACAAGGTAAAAACACTAGAGTGTCACTTACCTGTATCCAGACGACACCGTGGGTGATGACAGAGAATCCAGATGAAATTGCAGAAACACTTGCTGTACACTTTGCAAGTGCCAGCAGCACTGCAAACTACAGTAGAGCCTTTCAAAATACACTTCCTGAAAACAAAGAAAATCATCTTAACTTTGACACCAAAGAAACTAAGCAATATAACTTACCTTTTACAATGGACGAGTTGGAGTGTGCTCTGTCGAGATCCAAACTAACTTCTCCTGGCCTGGATATGGTGTCTAACGAAATGCTGAAACATATCACTCCTGATATAAAACTAGCTATGCTGATACTTTTTAACAATCTGTGGCAAGATAAAACATATCCTGAAGAATGGAAGGAAGCTATAATTGTACCTATAAAAAAACCAAAAAAAGATGCCACGTTGCCTAGTAGCTATAGACCTATTAGCCTTACGTGCTCTATGGGTAAAATATTGGAGCGGATGATTAATAATAGACTGCAGGAGTACCTAGAAGAGGCCGCACAGAAGGTTTCAGAAGGTTTCAGAAGAGGCCGCTCTACTGTGGACCACCTTGTCCTGTTAGAAAATTTTGTGCAAGAAACTTTCAGAAAATGAAAGGAGCTTATGATATGGCATGGAAACATGGTATACTAAAAAAGCTCCATAAGTATGGGGTGAGAGGCAATATGGCTTTACTAATCCAGTCCTTTCTGAAAGATAGGCACTTTAGGGTACAAGTAGGTCGCTCATACTCTACAATAAAATATTTAGAGAATGGAGTCCCGCAAGGCTCAACCCTAAGTTGTACACTCTTTGCTATTGCTATTAACGAGATAGCAAAGAATGTTGATGAGGTGATAAGCAAATGTCTCTATGTTGATGATGTCAGTTTTGTTATAACAGGAAAAACTATAGGTGCAATGACAAGAATAATGCAAGTTGCAATAGATAGACTATCTAGAAATGCAGCGAAAGTGGGGTTTCAATTTTCGACGGAAAAAACACATTGCGTGCATTTTTGTAGACTCAGAAAACCACATTATGACCTAGTTCTATACTTAAACAACAGAACAATTGCCTGTTTTGACAAAGTAAAATTTTTAGGTGTAATATTTGATAGCAAACTTGCATGGGTACATCATATTGTCTCTCTTGAAGAAAGATGTCGAGCAAGCATGAATATTGTCACGCCCTGGGGTATAATTTATGGGACGTAGCCGGGCGCGACGGGTTAATATCACAATTTTAATAAAAACAATAGGAATTCGAATCAAAATAATATTTTTATTTTCTACTTACATGGTTGCACACTTTAATCCTTTGGGCACCGTTAATAGCCGGGTTAGCAGCTTTGGGTAGTTTAAT
Organism: Cryptophagus acutangulus; assembly: GCA_963556235.1. Taxonomy (NCBI): domain Eukaryota; kingdom Metazoa; phylum Arthropoda; class Insecta; order Coleoptera; family Cryptophagidae; genus Cryptophagus; species Cryptophagus acutangulus. The sequence continues at coordinate 72,750 of CAUVYR010000322.1, read as the reverse complement.
CGGTGCCGGAAGTGGTGTTGCAAAAGCTGTTAACGAAGCTAAAGCAGCACGTAAAACCCTAGATGAATCGCATAGACATAACAAACAGATGGAAGCTATAGCACTTGGAAAACAAGGATCTGGACTATATTTTAAACCTTATCGAAAGGGAATGAGCCAATTTTTACCTAAAGGTTCAAAAAACTATTAAATTTACCTCGAAAACGTGCAATGAATGAAAATGAAATGAGAAAATTTGCAAAAAAATTATCGAATTTTCGAGGTGTATTTATGAGAGACAATTTACCTAAACACGGTGCATTGGTGAATGAGTGTGGAATAATAAATTTGGATAAAAGTAGTGGACCTGGTACACATTGGTGTGCATATGTAAAGCGGGGTAATAATGTTAAATGGTATGATAGTTTTGGGGATTTACCACCTCCATTTGATTTTCAACGATATTTTAATTGTAATATTGAATACAATTACAATCGTCATCAGAAGTTCGGTACAACAAATTGTGGACAGTTGTGTTTGAAATTTTTGTATAAAAAACAACTGCAATAGATAATTTCAATTCACTTTGTGTAATGCACGCTGTGTTGAAAGTTATTGTTGTTATCTTCATCATCGTCATCTTATTCTAAAAGTGTGTACCATGGCTTTTGTGGCTATCGATTTGCAAGGTTTTCAAGTGCGGAGTACTTTTGTTGTAAAAGAAATGTCCTTGAATGGAAGAAATATTATTCACCATACTTTTTCAAGTAACATTCCTCGCGATATACTCACTGAAAAAGAGAAAAAAAAATAAGGCATATACAATTCTATCATCATGGTATCTATTACAATAACGATGGAAAGAACCCTGATGAGATAACAAAAATACTCGAAAATTTCATTTTGTCGAACAATGTAAAAAAAGTGTATGTAAATGGTGAAATGAATAGAACATTTTTAGAAAACATTGTAACTATACCCGTTATTGATGCAGATTGCCTAGGATTTTCTCTAGAAATTCCAATGTGTCCTAGCACTTGTCATACTATGGCAGCTTTTGTTATGTGTGCTTCAAGAAATATTTTTGATTTGTATAATTATGTACAATATAATTTAGATTGTTAATTTTTTTCTATATAAAATAATGTAATAAATATTTATCAGTCATTATGTGTTATACTTTTACATTGAGCGGAAAGACACGTGTTTTACAAAGTAAATATTTCCCACCAATTGAACTTGATTTTTTTAAATTCGATTATTCATTAGGATTGCATGGATTCTATTCATACAATTCAATACCTAATATTGATAAAGACGCAAACAAATTTTATTACGGTGGTAGTGTAATAAACATACCTGTTGGTGCATATGACGTAGTGGATATTGAGGCCTATTTAAAAAACATCTTGGGAGAAGATAACATTTCGATTACACCAAATTTAAATACATTAAAGTGTGAAATTAACGGAAAGGAAGATATAAACTTTGAACCCGAGGATTCCATTCGTAAAATTTTGGGGTTTTCCGCTAAAAAACTAACAGCAAATCTTGATCACGAATCAGATGAATTGGTACAAATACTAAAAGTATCAACTATTTGTGTGGAGTGTAATATAATAACAAATTCCTATTATAACAATAACCTTATTCATAATTTATTTACGTTTACTCCAACTGTTGGTCCAGGAATTTCTATTAGTGAGGAACCAAGAAACATTATCTATCTACCAGTAAACGTAAAAACGATAGACAACATTACTATTACAATTATTGATCAAGGCGGAGAATTGGTAAACTTTTGTGACGAATTGATTACAGTGCGACTGGAATTGCGTAAACGGGAAAAATACAATGGGAATAAACTTCAATAAAGTACAAGTAGTTGATAACGTATTCCCCATTCAAAGAAAAAGTGTCAAACGGCTAACAGCTAAAAATATTAAATTTCTTAAGTCAATTGGTTTTCGTGTAAAAAAACAACATGGTTGATTTACTAAATACTTTCGATAAAGTGCATTTCGATGAAAGTGTTGAAAAATATGAATTTCGCACATATCTCCCATATTTATCATCGAGTTTTAATTATAACGATGAGATAAGAATACCTATTCAAACACAGGACATTTACACAGCACCATGTGATAGCTATATTTACATTGAAGGATCATATGACGGTGATGCATCTACAAAAATAATAAGTAACGCCTGGACATTTTTATTCTCCGAGATACGATATGAATTGGGTGGAGTTGAAATTGATCGGGTTAGAGATGTTGGTATTACTAGTACAATTAAAGGATATTGTTCACTTAATAAAGCGGAGGAAGCAAGTATGGCAATGAGTGGTTGGTTATCAAAAAGAAATAATCCTAACCCCACAATACATACTAATAATGTTAGTGTATGTATTCCATTAAAATTTCTACTGGGTTTCGCTGAAGATTATAGAAAATTTATTGTTCATACTAAACAAGAATTGGTATTATTTAGATCTTCAAATGATAAGGATTTATTCCTTGGTGCCAAAGCAGCTGATAAATTTACTATTAATAAAATTCAGTGGCACGTACCACATATTATTGTAAATGATAAACTTAAATTGAAAATTTTAAAGTACATTGACCGACCTATTGCTGTCCCGTTTAGACAATGGGAATTTCATCAGTTACCGCAAATAAAACAAACGGGAATTGATAAATGGGCTGTACGTACATCATCGCAACTGGAAAAACCACGTTTCATTTTATTAGCATTTCAAACGAGTAAAAGAAATGAACTTGATCAAGACGCTGGAGTATTTACTACAGCAAATGTTCGAGATATCAAACTATTTTTGAATAGTGAATCTTTTCCTTATGATAAGTTTAATTTAGATTTTTCAAAAGGAAGATACTCCCAAGCATTTAAATCATATTGTGAATTTCAAAGATCGTATTATGGTCGTGATTGTGATCCAGCTATTTCATTTGTTAATTTTAAAGATTATCCAATCTTTGTTATTGATTGTTCAAAACAAAATGAAGCTATTAAATCATCTGCAGTAGATATACAATTGAAATTTGAAGCAAATGGAAATTTTCCTGTCAACACCACTGTATATTGTTTGATTTTGCATGATACTATAATAGAATATAATCCAACTAATGGTACAGTTTATCGAAATGTATAAATTTAATTGTATTGTATTTAAATGTATTAAATTTAATTGTATTTAATTTAATTGTATAAATTTTTTTTAAAAAAAATTGTTGTTTTATTTTTTATCGTACCTATTCTTATTTGCAAGAATAATGGTTCCCAAAGAACACACCTCATTGGTCAAGAACCACAATGATGATTCCCATAAGGAACCAATCGAGTGGTCTCACAAACTTTATTACCCTCGACAAAATGGCTCCCAAAACACCAATTGGGAACCTAAGGTGCTGGTAATGGTGGAACCTAAGGCAGAGGCGGAACCTAAGGTGGAGCCGAACCTAAGGCGGAGGCGAAATCTTTGGCGGAACCTAAAGCGGAGGCCGAACCTAAAGCGGAACCTATGGCGGTGGCGGAACCTAAGGCGGAACTTAAGGCGGAGGCGGAAGATGAGGCGGAGTTGGGGGCGGAGATAGAATGACAGTAGCTCAAATGGGAGGCGGTCCTAAAGGGGGCAGAGTTAGCTAACGCCAGTGGGACCGCCCCCTGTCTGCCTATAGTATCCCCTTACTACTGAATGGAAAGAGACAATTCACGAATACTATTAATTGATGACAAATAAGCCGCCATTGAAAGATCAGTAGTGCGACGAATTCCTATTCCTCCAAATGTTATAGGAAGCGAAGCCTGAGTCCATTTTTCTTCATCAAAGGAAATATTAATAATGCTCTCAAGTGAAGACTTAATCAATGTTCAATTTTTTTCAGATATTTGCTTTTCCAAAGAGGAGCTGTTCTCAAATTAAACATTAACATTGGAATTGTCATACAGTTTTTTAAAAGATAATAAGCTGTATGTGGGTGAATGGATTGAATGCTTTCAAACAAACGTTCAAACAAATCTATTTTTTTTATTAAAGATGGATCAATTGCTTCTTCAGTAATTGGAGAGCCAAGTAAAGTAACTTCCTTTTTTTCTAAAAATTTAATGTGTGGGACAAGCTCGAGAAACTTTGATTTTATCTCGGCGGTTTCGTTAGTATCTTCAGTGTTAATGAAAACCTCACATTTAAAAGGGTTCACTTTTAAACCAATTTCCTCACATTTATCCATTAATCTTTTGAAATTTTTCAGAACGATATCACAATTTCCAGCTAGTGTTCCGTCATCCAGATACCAAATGTTGAGATCTGATGCTAAATCTTTAATAATGTCATGTATGGATAAACTAAAAGCTGCTGGCCCCATAGGATCACCTTGTTGACATCCTTCTCCAGATCGTATTATAAATCGTCCATATAATAAAATTGAAGAAGATGAGTAAGACTGCCACATATAAGGGTAGAGCCATGGTGTCTTCTCATTAATTTTCTTCAACATATGAACTCTATTTAAAGAATTGAATGCATTTTCATAGTCAACTTTCAGAAAAACTTTCATTGTGGATTTTTGTGAATTTAGAAATTTTCTAAAAGAGTGTATTGCTGCTTCGCATCCTCCTTTGGTTGCAACTCCTAACTGAGTTGGGCGATGACAATCTCCAACTGATCCCAAACTTTTTGCCGCTAATTTTGATGCAATTCTTCTAAAAGTATTTCCTACAGCAATTGGTCTTATTCCATCATCTTTCTTCTTCAATGCACACAACGAAGCTCCATATAAGTATTCACAGATATCATTACATATAGTACCAGAAAGCATTAAATTAATTAAACGAGTGATAGCTTTTAGAAGACGACAGCTCGATTCTCCACTTGACTTTGAAAGCATTTCTTTAAGGTGTTAGGGTCTTAAACCATCCAAACCTCCTGCCGACCCCTTGGGAAAACTTTTTATTGCTTTTAAAACTTCCTCTTCGTTGACGATAAGTGATTCTGAATTTTCAGCAGGTGCTTCAGAAATCTCCAAAAGGGTAGATGGAATTGGATGTTTTTTTTGAAGAATGTTATAATTTTCCTCGTTAATGGGAGCCAAACTATCATTTGAAGTAAGAATTTTCATTGCACCACGTATATCTCCTTCTGCTACTTTTCCTTCAATAGGTTTGGCAAAATTTAAAGATTTTGATGGTTGTACATATTGTAATAATTCTATTTTGCTTGATTTGATGTTTTCTTTTACTAGTGATGTTAAAAAAGTCTTTGATTTAGATATAGGAACTTGGAAAGCTGCATATGCGAAAAGAAACAAATCCTCCCAGGTTTAAAAAAAAAAACAAAATTTAAATTTAAAAATTTATAATTTAATTTTTCTATAAATTAAACTATATATAACTAGTTTAATTCTGCCCCGAGTACTCATCTCACTTCGCTTTCCGACTCAGCTACACGGCTACCTTTGTTATCTTTTTTAAGCCTACTTAACTAAAATTGTCGTTTACATGTTGTACTATCCTTATATTAACTAAAATCATACACATATTTCCTAAAAATTATCTTACCAAAATATCTCTTAAAGGAGCATTATATCGAAATATCCTATTAATCTGTTAGTTATTGTTTACCAAGCAAGAACGCGCTAATAATAAAACCAATTACATCCTTCTACCCCTACTATATCGAGAACTATCCTACTTTATCCTAACAATTTCTTTATGCATTGCCCGAGTCCCAAAATGTTGGTGCCGTAGCCCGAATTCCCTCGTTAATACGTTATTATTAAAATTATCTTTCACTCGTATGCAACTTTTAAAACACTTACTTAATCACCTCGTTAATCACTTATATAATTCAAACATTTAAATTTTCCGCGATCGCGTAACCTAGTCTAGAGCATTGATTCTGACCACCATTTACTACTTATTTCTTTATGTAGCAAACAATGGTTAGTCCAATCCCCTGGATTTCGACTACCTCACAATAGGTCCGTCTAGTCTTGGGCACCGAAAGACCAGACGTTATATTACCCGTTAGCCCGTGTCACTTCCAAGTAACACCAAGCTGACTGCTTGTGCTTGGGACAGGGATCTCAGGTCTTCCTTTTCTACGTCTATTCTAATTCTCCTCTCTGACCTCTCTTCCGACCTGCTGATTCTTCCTTCTTCTTCGTAGTCTTCCGTCCTTCTCAACTGGTCCAAGGACGCACTTAAATTTCTCGTTTTGGGGTAGGTCCTGGTTGGTTCTTTTTTATTCAACTTTTCACCCATCGTTCTTCTTCCACCCTCTGGTCGTAACTTTGCCCGCGATCGAACAAAGCTCCTCAAAATCCAGAACACAAGAGTAGTAAGGGGATACTATAGACAGACAGGGGGCGGTCCCACTGGCTCCAACTAACTCCGCCCCCTTTAGGACCGCCCCCTATTTGAGCTACTGTCATTCTATCCCCGCCCCCAACTCCGCTTCATCCTTCGCCTAAGATTTCGCTTTAGGTTCCGCTTTATTTTCCGCTTTAGGTTCCGCCAAAAATTTTGCCTCCGTCTTAAGTTCGGCTCCACCTTAGGTTCTGCCTCTGCCTTAGGTTCCACCATTACCAACACCTTAGGTTCCCAATTGGTGTTTTGGGAGCCATTTTGTCGAGGGTAATAAAGTTTGTGAGACCACTCGATTGGTTCCTTATGGGAATCATCATTTTGGTTCTTGACCAATGAGGTGTGTTCTTTGGAAACCATTATTCTTGCGAATAAGGATAGGTACGGGTAAAAAATAAAACAACAATTTTTTTTTTTAAATTATACAAATACAATTAAATTTATACATTTCGATAAACTGTACCATTAGTTGGATTATATTCTATTATGGTATCATGCAAAATCATTTAAATTTAATTTATCAATTTCCGTTTGTTTTGTTTGCGGTAACTGATGAAATTCCCATTGTCTAAATGGAACAGCAATAGGTCGGTCAAGGTACTTTAAAATTTTCAATTTAAGTTCATCATTTACAACAATATGTGGTACGTGCCACTGAATTTTATTAATAGTAAATTTATCAGCTGCTTTGGCACCAAGGAATAAATCCTTATTATTCAAAGATCTAAATAATACCACCATATTACAAAACCATACCATATACAAAAATAAAAGTATGTAATGTAGATAGCACAAATTCCTGTGTTGAAGTATGGTCAAAGAACGTATTTCAACAAAACAATTTGGATCCAGAAATTATAACACGCTTTAAAAATGTACGTTCAATTTTAAACAAGAAAAAAAGTACTGTTTCTGCCATCATTGAGGTAAATCCCGAGGCATTTTCATTTATTATGGCTAAAGGTTTTTTATACGTTGACTGGCAAAAATGTATCGTTGTTGAATCTTTTAATTTTTTAAGATGTTATAATTGCTCTTCTTTTGGACACATGTCTAAGAAATGCACGATAACGCATAATATTTGTCCGCTCTGTTCTGGAAAACATAAGCTCAACGATTGCTCAAAAAGTGATTTAAAATGCATAAACTGTATTAACAATAACTCTAAATACAAATCAGCTCTGGACATAAATCATACATCTCTCGCTGCAAATTGCACTGTTTATCTAAATGAAATTAGTTTTGCTAAATCTAAAACTTATTACAACTCATCGTAGCAATCCGCCCAAGATTGCAATATGCTGGACTCATTCAATGTTTCTGTTGATTATCCTGTTACTATCCACCATGACAATTTGGTTGTATATTACCAAAATGTACGCGGTTTAAGAACAAAATCAAATGAACTAATGATTGCGGTGTCTCAATGTGATTACGATCTGATAATTTTAGTTGAAACTTGGTTAAATTGTGACTTTTGCGACTCTGAACTTGGGCTATTAAACTACAATGTTTTTAGATGTGATCGCGATTCTATTGAAACTGGTAAATTTAGAGGCGACGGAGTATTAATTGCAGTTAAAAAAGTGTTAAATTCCAAAGCAATTTTTACATCAACATCAAATAAACAAATTGAAGAGCTTTTTGTCACTGTTAGAGTTAACACTGATCAACTTATTTTTTGTGCTTCATATTTTTTACCAGGATCTAGTCTTGATTTATATAAGTTACATTGCGACTCGATCGAAGAAGTTTGTGATAGATTTGTTGACTGTGTAATTTATTTATTTGGCGATTATAACCTGCCTCAAATTGTTTGGTCTGACAACCATGCTGGTCAATTAGGTAAAACAAATCAGTCAGCTGATGCTATTCTAGAGTGTCTTGCTTATCTGGATTTTCGTCAAATTAATTTTGTGAAAAATGTCAATAATGTAATCTTAGACCTAGTTTTAACTAACACATTAAACGGAAATGTGATTTGCTCAAGGGAAATACTTCTTGCTTGTGATGCACATCATCCAGCGCTACTTGTAGACATTAAATGTATTAGTCCAATATTTGAAACTCTCAACTATGAAGAAACGTGTTACAATTTTAAAAAAGGCAACTATGCCCAGTTAAACAACTATTTTTTAAATCTTAATTGGGATTCTCTCTTTTTATCATTAGGTGTTCAAGGTGCTACTGAATTGTTCTACTCGGTTTTATATTCTGCTATCGAGAAGTTTGTTCCTAAAATTTTATTAAAAAATCATTTTAAATTTCCTCTTTGGTTTGATTTTGATTTGAAACATAGCATCTTAAAAAAGCGTTCTGCACATGCAATTTACAAAACCTCTCGTCTTCAATCTGATTATTTAAATTTTCAAACTCTTCGCTCTATATGCAAGGAAAAAGCTAGAAAATGCTATAAGAAATATATTAGTAATATCGAAAATTCAGTTAAACAAAATCCAAAGAGCTTTTGGAACTTTGTAAACTTGCGTTTTGAATGAAAATGATTTACCAAATTCTATGATTTTAGGTGATACTCTTGCCAGTGATGGAAAATCTATATCTAATCTTTTTGCATCTCATTTTTCTTCAGTTTATGTAAATCCCACTCAAAATCCAACTTCAAACATCGACTTTAATTTCCACAGCACCGCAAATATTGAATCAGTTAACATATCTATTACTAAGGTATTGGATGCTCAAAATTCATTAGATGACAAAAAAGGAAGTGGTCCTGATAAAATATCACCTTTATTTTTAAAAAATTGCTCTTTTCCACTTTGTAGGCCTTTGTGGATACTATTTAATATGTCGCTAAAAAGTGGCCTTTTTCCTGATGTCTGGAAACGAGCGTTTGGAAACGAGCCTTTTTCCTGATGTCTGGAACCGACCAGGACCTACCCCAAAACGAGAAATTTAAGTGCGTCCTTGGACCAGTTGAGAAGGACGGAAGACTACGAAGAAGAAAGAAGAATCAGCAGGTCGGAAGAGAGGTCAGAGAGGAGAATTAGAATAGACGTAGAAAAGGAAGACCTGAGATCCCTGTCCCAAGCACAAGCAGTCAGCTTGGTGTTACATGGAAGTGACACGGGCTAACGGGTAATATAACGTCTGGTCTTTCGGTGCCCAAGACTAGACGGACCTATTGTGAGGTAGTCGAAATCCAGGGGATTGGACTAACCATTGTTTGCTACATAAAGAAATAAGTAGTAAATGGTGGTCAGAATCAATGCTCTAGACTAGGTTACGCGATCGCGGAAAATTTAAATGTTTGAATTATATAAGTGATTAACGAGGTAATTAAGTAAGTGTTTTAAAAGTTGCATACGAGTGAAAGATAATTTTAATAATAACGTATTAACGAGGGAATTCGGGCTACGGCCCCAACATTTTGGGACTCGGGCAATGCATAAAGAAATTGTTAGGATAAAGTAGGATAGTTCTCGATATAGTAGGGGTAGAAGGATGTAATTGGTTTTATTATTAGCGCGTTCTTGCTTGGTAAACAAAAACTAACAGCTTAATAGGATATTTCGATATAATGCTCCTTTAAGAGATATTTTGGTATGTAAACGACATGTAAACGACAATTTTAGTTAAGTAGGCTTAAAAAAGATAACAAAGGTAGCCGTGTAGCTGAGTCGGAAAGCGAAGTGAGATGAGTACTCGGGGCAGAATTAAACTAGTTATATATAGTTTAATTTATAGAAAAATTAAATTATAAATTTTTAAATTTAAATTTTGTTTTTTTTTTAAACCTGGGAGGATTTGTTTCTTTTCGCATATGCAGCTTTCCAAGTTCCTATATCTAAATCAAAGACTTTTTTAACATCACTAGTAAAAGAAAACATCAAATCAAGCAAAATAGAATTATTACAATATGTACAACCATCAAAATCTTTAAATTTTGCCAAACGTATTGAAGGAAAAGTAGCAGAAGGAGATATACGTGGTGCAATGAAAATTCTTACTTCAAATGATAGTTTGGCTCCCATTAACGAGGAAAATTATAACATTCTTCAAAAAAAACATCCAATTCCATCTACCCTTTTGGAGATTTCTGAAGCACCTGCTGAAAATTCAGAATCACTTATCGTCAACGAAGAGGAAGTTTTAAAAGCAATAAAAAGTTTTCCCAAGGGGTCGGCAGGAGGTTTGGATGGTTTAAGACCCCAACACCTTAAAGAAATGCTTTCAAAGTCAAGTGGAGAATCGAGCTGTCGTCTTCTAAAAGCTATCACTCGTTTAATTAATTTAATGCTTTCTGGTACTATATGTAATGATATCTGTGAATACTTATATGGAGCTTCGTTGTGTGCATTGAAGAAGAAAGATGATGGAATAAGACCAATTGCTGTAGGAAATACTTTTAGAAGAATTGCATCAAAATTAGCGGCAAAAAGTTTGGGATCAGTTGGAGATTGTCTTCGCCCAACTCAGTTAGGAGTTGCAACCAAAGGAGGATGCGAAGCAGCAATACACTCTTTTAGAAAATTTCTAAATTCACAAAAATCCACAATGAAAGTTTTTCTGAAAGTTGACTATGAAAATGCATTCAATTCTTTAAATAGAGTTCATATGTTGAAGAAAATTAATGAGAAGACACCATGGCTCTACCCTTATATGTGGCAGTCTTACTCATCTTCTTCAATTTTATTATATGGACGATTTATAATACGATCTGGAGAAGGATGTCAACAAGGTGATCCTATGGGGCCAGCAGCTTTTAGTTTATCCATACATGACATTATTAAAGATTTAGCATCAGATCTCAACATTTGGTATCTGGATGACGGAACACTAGCTGGAAATTGTGATATCGTTCTGAAAAATTTCAAAAGATTAATGGATAAATGTGAGGAAATTGGTTTAAAAGTGAACCCTTTTAAATGTGAGGTTTTCATTAACACTGAAGATACTAACGAAACCGACGAGATAAAATCAAAGTTTCTCGAGCTTGTCCCACACATTAAATTTTTAGAAAAAAAGGAAGTTACTTTACTTGGCTCTCCAATTACTGAAGAAGCAATTGATCCATCTTTAATAAAAAAAAATAGATTTGTTTGAACGTTTGTTTGAAAGAATTCAATCCATTCACCCACATACAGCTTATTATCTTTTAAAAAACTGTATGACAATTCCAATGTTAATGTTTAATTTGAGAACAGCTCCTCTTTGGAAAAGCAAATATCTGAAAAAAATTGAACATTGATTAAGTCTTCACTTGAGAGCATTATTAATATTTCCTTTGATGAAGAAAAATGGACTCAGGCTTCGCTTCCTATAACATTTGGAGGAATAGGAATTCGTCGCACTACTGATCTTTCAATGGCGGCTTATTTGTCATCAATTAATAGTATTCGTGAATTGTCTCTTTCCATTCAGTAGTAAGGGGATACTATAGGCAGACAGGGGGCGGTCCCACTGGCGTTAGCTAACTCTGCCCCCTTTAGGACCGCCTCCCATTTGAGCTACTGTCATTCTATCTCCGCCCCCAGCTCCGCCTCATCTTCCGCCTCCGCCTTAGGTTCCGCCTTAGGTTCCGCCACCGCCATAGGTTCCGCTTTAGGTTCGGCCTCCGCTTTAGGTTCCGCCAAAGATTTCGCCTCCGCCTTAGGTTCGGCTCCACCTTAGGTTCAGCCTCTGCCTTAGGTTCCACCATTACCAGCACCTTAGGTTCCCAATTGGTGTTTTGGGAGCCATTTTGTCGAGGGTAATAAAGTTTGTGAGACCACTCGATTGGTTCCTTATGGGAATCATCATTGTGGTTCTTGACCAATGAGGTGTGTTCTTTGGGAACCATTATTCTTGCAAATAAGAATAGGTACGGGTAAACAATAAAACAACAATTTTTTTAAAAAAAAATTTATACAATTAAATTAAATACAATTAAATTTAATACATTTAAATACAATACAATTAAATTTATACATTTTGATAAACTGTACCATTAGTTGGATTATATTCTATTATGGTATCATGCAAAATCAAACAATATACAGTGGTGTTGACAGGAAAATTTCCATTTGCTTCAAATTTCAATTGTATATCTACTGCAGATGATTTAATAGCTTCATTTTGTTTTGAACAATCAATAACAAAGATTGGATAATCTTTAAAATTAACAAATGAAATAGCTGGATCACAATCACGACCATAATACGATCTTTGAAATTCACAATATGATTTAAATGCTTGGGGGCATATTCCTTTTGAAAAATCTAAATTAAACTTATCATAAGGAAAAGATTCACTATTCAAAAATAGTTTGATATCTCGAACATTTGCTGTAGTAAATACTCCAGCGTCTTGATCAAGTTCATTTCTTTTACTCGTTTGAAATGCTAATAAAATGAAACGTGGTTTTTCCAGTTGCGATGATGTACGTACAGCCCATTTATCAATTCCCGTTTGTTTTATTTGCGGTAACTGATGAAATTCCCATTGTCTAAACGGGACAGCAATAGGTCGGTCAATGTACTTTAAAATTTTCAATTTAAGTTTATCATTTACAATAATATGTGGTACGTGCCACTGAATTTTATTAATAGTAAATTTATCAGCTGCTTTGGCACCAAGGAATAAATCCTTATCATTTGAAGATCTAAATAATACCAATTCTTGTTTAGTATGAACAATAAATTTTCTATAATCTTCAGCGAAACCCAGTAGAAATTTTAATGGAATACATACACTAACATTATTAGTATGTATTGTGGGGTTAGGATTATTTCTTTTTGATAACCAACCACTCATTGCCATACTTGCTTCCTCCGCTTTATTAAGTGAACAATATCCTTTAATTGTACTAGTAATACCAACATCTCTAACCCGATCAATTTCAACTCCACCCAATTCATATCGTATCTCGGAGAATAAAAATGTCCAGGCGTTACTTATTATTTTTGTAGATGCATCACCGTCATATGATCCTTCAATGTAAATATAGCTATCACATGGTGCTGTGTAAATGTCCTGTGTTTGAATAGGTATTCTTATCTCATCGTTATAATTAAAACTCGATGATAAATATGGGAGATATGTGCGAAATTCATATTTTTCAACACTTTCATCGAAATGCACTTTATCGAAAATATTTAGTAAATCAACCATGTTGTTTTTTTACACGAAAACCAATTGACTTAAGAAATTTAATATTTTTAGCTGTTAGCCGTTTGACACTTTTTCTTTGAATGGGGAATACGTTATCAACTACTTGTACTTTATTGAAGTTTATTCTTATTGTATTTTTCCCGTTTACGCAATTCCAGTCGCACTGTAATCAATTCGTCACGAAAGTTTACCAATTCTCCGCCTTGATCAATAATTGTAATAGTAATGTTGTCTATCGTTTTTACGTTTACTGGTAGATAGATAATGTTTCTTGGTTCCTCACTAATAGAAATTCCTGGACCAACAGTTGGAGTAAACGTAAATAAATTATGAATAAGGTTATTGTTATAATAGGAATTTGTTATTATATTACACTCCACACAAATAGTTGATACTTTTAGTATTTGTACCAATTCATCTGATTCGTGATCAAGATTTGCTGTTAGTTTTTTAGCGGAAAACCCCAAAATTTTACGAATGGAATCCTCGGGTTCAAAGTTTATATCTTCCTTTCCGTTAATTTCACACTTTAATGTATTTAAATTTGGTGTAATCGAAATGTTATCTTCTCCCAAGACGTTTTTTAATTAGGCCTCAATATCCACTACGTCATATGCACCAACAGGTATGTTTATTACACTACCACCGTAATAAAATTTGTTTGCGTCTTTATCAATATTAGGTATTGAATTGTATGAATAGAATCCAAGCAATCCTAATGAATAATCGAATTTAAAAAAATCAAGTTCAATTGGTGGGAAATATTTACTTTGTAAAACACTTGTCTTTCCGCTCAATGTAAAAGTATAACACATAATGACTGATAAATATTTATTACATTATTTTATATAGAAAAAAATTAACAATCTAAATTATATTGTACATAATTATACAAATCAAAAATATTTCTTGAAGCACACATAACAAAAGCTGCCATAGTATGACAAGTGCTAGGACACATTGGAATTTCTAGAGAAAATCCTGGGCAATCTGCATCAATAACGGGTATAGTTACAATGTTTTCTAAAAATGTTCTATTCATTTCACCATTTACATACACTTTTTTTACATTGTTCGACAAAATGAAATTTTTGAGTATTTTTGTTATCTCATCGGGGTTCTTTCCATCGTTATTGTAGTAGATACCATGATGATAGAATTGTATATGCCTTATTTTTTTTTCTCTTTTTCAGTGAGTATATCGCGAGGAATGTTACTTGAAAAAGTATGGTGAATAATATTTCTTCCAATCAAGGACATTTCTTTTACAACAAAAGTACTCCGCACTTGAAAACCTTGCAAATCGATAGCCACAAAAGCCATGGTACACACTTTTAGAATAAGATGACCATGATGAAGATAACAACAATAACTTTCAACACAGCGTGCATTACACAAAGTGAATTGAAATTATCTATTGCAGTTGTTTTTTATACAAAAATTTCAAACACAACTGTCCACAATTTGTTGTACCGAACTTCTGATGACGATTGTAATTGTATTCAATATTACAATTAAAATATCGTTGAAAATCAAATGGAGGTGGTAAATCCCCAAAACTATCATACCATTTAACATTATTACCCCGCTTTACATATGCACACCAATGTGTACCAGGTCCACTACTTTTATCCAAATTTATTATTCCACACTCATTCACCAATGCACCGTGTTTAGGTAAATTGTCTCTCATAAATACACCTCGAAAATTCGATAATTTTTTTGCAAATTTTCTCATTTCATTTTCATTCATTGCAAGTTTTCGAGGTAAATTTAATAGTTTTTTGAACCTTTAGGTAAAAATTGGCTCATTCCCTTTCGATAAGGTTTAAAATATAGTCCAGATCCTTGTTTTCCAAGTGCTATAGCTTCCATCTGTTTGTTATGTCTATGCGATTCATCTAGGGTTTTACGTGCTGCTTTAGCTTCGTTAACAGCTTTTGCAACACCACTTCCGGCACCGATTAAACTACCCAAAGCTGCTAACCCGGCTATTAACGGTGCCCATAGGATTAAAGTGTGCAACCATGTAAGTAGAAAATAAAAATATTATTTTGATTCGAATTCCTATTGTTTTTATTAAAATTGTGATATTAACCCGTCGCGCCCGGCTACGTCCCATAAATTATACCCCAGGGCGTGACAATATTCATGCTTGCTCGACATCTTTCTTCAAGAGAGACAATATGATGTACCCATGCAAGTTTGCTATCAAATATTACACCTAAAAATTTTACTTTGTCAAAACACGCAATTGTTCTGTTGTTTAAGTATAGAACTAGGTCATAATGTGGTTTTCTGAGTCTACAAAAATGCACGCAATGTGTTTTTTCCGTCGAAAATTGAAACCCCACTTTCGCTGCATTTCTAGATAGTCTATCTATTGCAACTTGCATTATTCTTGTCATTGCACCTATAGTTTTTCCTGTTATAACAAAACTGACATCATCAACATAGAGACATTTGCTTATCACCTCATCAACATTCTTTGCTATCTCGTTAATAGCAATAGCAAAGAGTGTACAACTTAGGGTTGAGCCTTGCGGGACTCCATTCTCTAAATATTTCATTGTTGAGTATGAACTACCTATTCGTACCCTAAAGTGCCTATCTTTCAGAAAAAACTGGATTAGTAAAGCCATATTGCCTCTCACCCCAGACTTATGGAGCTTTTTTAGTATACCATGTTTCCATGCCATATCATAAGCTCCTTTCATTTTCTGAAAGTTTCTTGCACAAAATTTTCTAACAGGACAAGGTGGTCCACAGTAGAGCGGCCTCTTCTGAAACCTTCTGAAACCTTCTGTGCGGCCTCTTCTAGGTACTCCTGCAGTCTATTATTAATCATCCGCTCCAATATTTTACCCATAGAGCACGTAAGGCTAATAGGTCTATAGCTACTAGGCAACGTGGCATCTTTTTTTGGTTTTTTTATAGGTACAATTATAGCTTCCTTCCATTCTTCAGGATATGTTTTATCTTGCCACAGATTGTTAAAAAGTATCAGCATAGCTAGTTTTATATCAGGAGTGATATGTTTCAGCATTTCGTTAGACACCATATCCAGGCCAGGAGAAGTTAGTTTGGCTCTCGACAGAGCACACTCCAACTCGTCCATTGTAAAAGGTAAGTTATATTGCTTAGTTTCTTTGGTGTCAAAGTTAAGATGATTTTCTTTGTTTTCAGGAAGTGTATTTTGAAAGGCTCTACTGTAGTTTGCAGTGCTGCTGGCACTTGCAAAGTGTACAGCAAGTGTTTCTGCAATTTCATCTGGATTCTCTGTCATCACCCACGGTGTCGTCTGGATACAGGTAAGTGACACTCTAGTGTTTTTACCTTGTATTGATTTAATTTTGCTCCATACCTCTTTTACGTGGTATTCAGGCGTAATTGTAGAGGTGTACTTATTCCAGGATTTTTTCTTATTTTCGAGTTTAACTCTTTTGCATTCTGTTCGGGCTTGTTTAAACACCACCAGGTTTGGTGTGGTAGGACATCTTCTAAACCTATAGCAACTTTTCTTTTTTTCTTTTATGGCGTTTTGAACGTCAAGACTCCACCACGGAACATAGCGTTTAACTGGTTTTGTTTTTGTAAGTGGGATACTCATCTTTGCAGCTTTGATTATTAAGCTAGTGATTGTTTTGACATTTATAGTTTCAGGAGAGTGCAGATTGTCCGTGAAGCGGGTCCAGTCTGCCTTGGCTATGTTATATCTTTTCGCCACTGATCGAATAGGAATTGGCATATCAGTTTGCATTATGACCGGAAAATGATCACTGTTGTGCAGGTTATCTGCCGTGTACCAAGCTAATTGTATTGCCAAACAACTTGACGCAAGCGACAGGTCTAGTGCAGAAAATGTATTTGAAATTGTGTCATGGCTTGTTGGTGATCCTGTATTGAGTAACACCAAGTCATCTCTTTCCAGCCAGCGTTCGATCAGACGTCCCTTTGTTTCGGTATCAGTAGATCTCCATAGAGGATTGTGAGCATTAAAATCTTCCACCATTAGAAAAGGATCAGTTAGTTGACTTACAATATGGTTCAGGTCTTCAATACTCCAGTTATATTTGGGTAAGTATATGTTACATATAGTTTCGTATTAGCCGGTTCAGATGTACTACTTCAGATGTACTACTACCTGTAAGCTACCTTTAATTGTTATAGTATCATATTGAACATCACTTCTCAATAGTATAGCAACACCACCGCATGCTCTCTCTCGATATATTGCGTCTTTCCTTTCTGCATTATATCCCCGTAATGCGTATGGCTGGCCTGTTCTAAGATGTGTTTTTTGCAAACAGAGACACATAGGGGTATGTTCCTGTAGGAGCAGTTTTATGTCGCAGTGCTTATCTACGCAGCCTCTACAGTTCCATTGGATAATTTTATTGTAGCTCATGTTTTACTTTATTTATTTAATTCGAATTTAGACAAATATGTAAAGATAGTACAAATACAAGGGTAAAAAGTAAATAGAATTATTAGATTTCGATTATCACAAGTTATCACAGAGAGTTCGGTTATCACAGATATCTTAACTAGGTCGGGTCTATCGTGTCTTAAGGCTTCTTGACCTTCCCCTCCGGCCACCCAACCTTATTTTTTTTCTCGAGTGGAGGCCTCCCCGGCATTCGAAGATGATTCATGGAATTCATCCCCGGATGACGATTCAAGTCCCCTATCACGTTTTTTTATATCTGATGTAGATTGTTCTACATCAAATGCAACATTTCCCTTACTGGCAGCTCTAGGAGCACCAGGGCGGAGAAATCTTGGAGTTTCCTTCAGTACAAACACAGATTTTAATGCACTAACAAGTGCAGGTATTAACTCTTTGACTAGATTATCATAATTAATTTTACTTTCTTTTGCAGGTACATTTGCTACCTTGGCGTAGCTAGACGAAAACTTTGAGCTAGTACCAACCACTTTGTTTTTGGCTTCATAGTAGGATACATTTTCTTTAACTTTCATGTCTTGGATAGCAGTTTCTTGTTTATAAGTTGGGCAGTTTCTTGAGCGTGCACTGTGTTCACCGTTGCAATTGATGCATATAGCTATCACTTTATAGCTATCACAGGGACTTTCTTTGTGCAATGGTTTACCACGCTCACATATCTCTATATTTGTACACCTTGTAGACGTATGTCCAAATCGCTGGCATTTAAAGCATCTTAGCGGTGGCGGTACATATTGACGAACAGGGAGTGAATAGAATGTAGCAAATACTTTGTTGGGCAATTTAGTGGAATTAAAAGTTAAGATATGTGTTGGGGTGTCAACCAACTAGTCGTCAACACGTTTCTTCATGCGCCTCACAGCTGTTACACCTTGTGGTCATAGTTCTTCAACTATTTCTTCTTCGGTACATATAGGAATGTATTTACATACAATTACACCTCGAACCGTATTAAGGTTATTGTGTGGTGTAATAGTAATACCAAAATCCAGTAATTTTTCTAATTTTTGTAGTTTGGCTGATTGGGCAGCAAAAGCAGTTTCCAGTAACAATCCTTCTTTAGTTTTTTTTGTTTGTTTCAGTTCTATAACTAAACCAAACAGCGACTTATGTAGTAAGAAAGGGTTAACTCTATAAAAGTTATCCCCATCGATACGTTTTACGACCAAGAACCAAGGTTGAGGCTCCTTTTCTTGGTTTGCAATTGGTTGGGTTAGTTGAGGAGAACCCACTCCTTTGTTTTTTTGGACAGTATTTAACATATTGTTCCCACGAGTAGCCTAGGAAATAAAAATCAACTACAGCAAAGCCTGGATTGTAATTTAGCCTTCCTGCTGTAGGCTAAATTACAACCAGATGTCGCCATATGTTTGGAGGGCATCGTTCAAGACTCAAAACTTCGCAGAGCCATTCATCTCCTGGGCACGATTGCTTCCACCACGAGATTGCGGGGTATTCTTAGTTTCCCGGTGGCTACTCAATTCACCACAGTTACTACAAGCCTCCCCACCACGAAGGGGTGATACTCTTGGGGAGAATTATTATTATTATTATTATTATTATTATTATTATTATTATTATTATTATTATTATTATTATTATTATTATTATTATTATTATTATTATTATTATTATTATTATTATTATTATTATTATTATTTTAATGTAGGCGGTGGAAAATCTTCAAAAGACACCAAAAAGGTAGTGTCGGATTCCTACCGACTAAAAACCACCCCCTAGTAAGCGTCGGCTGCTGGGGCCATTAGCTTTGCTACATTACAGAAAAATTTATCACAGGTAAGTATCACAGTAAAAATCTCAGGTAGGTATCAAAGATACCTTATAGATCTTTAAATAGATCCATTTCTTTTAGAAATGATATCGTGTTAGTAATTTTGTCTTTTTGTTTTAGGTTGTCTAAAATGTTGGATTCAATTTTGTGTTTACGTCTTACACTCAGATATTTAGGGCATTCACATATAATGTGTTGTATTGTTAGATCGACCTAACATTGGTCGCAACTAGGTTTATCGTCACCCGTCCGCAGGTGCTGGTGGGTAAGCGCTGTATGTCCTGATCTTAAACGGTGGGTCTTGACTGCATTTTCTCTGTTGTCATCCATCCTTTCATATCCGTACATAATTTCTGGTTTTACTAGTGCAAGTAGCGTATTCCTTCCATTCCAATTATTTTGCCATTTAATCAAGATCTTTTCTTTTATTTCGTTTTTATATTGTGTTTTGTTATAATCTGTTTCAGGAATGTGTACTGGTATCTGATAATCGATTTCATCAAGAAACTCGTTTGCGCGTACTCCAAGCGGTCGGGTTATTGTCGGCCGGCTCTGGTACTCGTCTCTATCATTTTGCAGAAAACTGTTATTTGGATGGTCCAAGGACGACTTGACTTGTATCATGTATGATAACATTAATTGCTTTCTTCTTAGATCTAAAGGGGGTAGGCCTGATTCACAGTATAAGCTATCAACCGGTGTTGTCGGGAAAGCTCCTAAGCAGTATCTTATACCCAGGTGATGGATTCTGTCAAGTTTTCGTAGCGCACTTTCACGGGCTGGCGAATAGGCCACGCATCCGTAGTCCATACGTGATTGTACGAGGGACTGGTAAATATTTATGAGGCTTTTTGTATTAGCTCCCCACTTGGTGTGAGCCAACACTTTAATAATATTTATGCTTGCTCGACATTTTTCTTCGAGAGAGACTATATGATGTACCCATGTAAGTTTGCTATCGAATATTACATCTAAAAATTTTACTTTGTCAACACATGCAATTGTTCTGTTGTTTAAGTATAGAACTGGGTCATAATGTGGTTTTCTTAGTCTACAAAAATGCACGCAATGTGTTTTTTCCGTCGAAAATTGATACCCCACTTTTGCTGCATTTCTAGATAGTCTATCTATTGCAACTTGCATTATTCTTGTCATTGCATCTATAGTTTTTCCTGTTATAACAAAACTGACATCATCAACATAGAGACATTTGCTTATCACCTCATCAACATTCTTTGCTATCTCGTTAATAGCAATAGCAAAGAGTGTACAACTTAGAGTTGAGCCTTGCGGGACTCCATTCTCTAAATATTTCATTGTAGAGTATGAGCTACCTACTTGTACCCTAAAGTGCCTATCTTTCAGAAAGGACTGGATTAGTAAAGCCATATTGCCTCTCACCCCATACTTATGGAGCTTTTTTAGTATACCATGTTTCCATGCCATATCATAGGCTCCTTTAATATCAAAGAAGACAGTGATAGCATGTTCTCGTTTTCTGAAAGTTTCTTGCATAAAATTTTCTAACAGGACAAGATGGTCCACAGTAGAGCGGCCTCTTCTGAAACCTACCTGATAATGTACTAATAATTTATTTTCCTCTAGGTACTCCTGCAGTCTATTATTAATCATCCGCTCCAATATTTTACCCATAGAGCACGTAAGGCTAATGGGTCTATAGCTACTAGGCAACGTGGCATCTTTTTTGGGTTTTTTTATAGGTACAATTATAGCTTCCTTCCATTCTTCAGGATATGTTCCATCTTGCCACAGATTATTAAAAAGTATCAGCATAGCTAGTTTTATATCAGGAGTGATATGTTTCAGCATTTTGTTGGACACCATATCCAGGCCAGGAGAAGTTAGTTTGGCTCTCGACAGAGCACACTCCAACTCGTCCATTGTGAAAGGTAAGTTATATTGCTTAGTTTCTTTGGTGTCAAAGTTAAGATGATTTTCTTCCTTTTCAGGAAGTGTATTTTGAAAGGTTCTGCTGTAGTTTGCAGTGCTGCTGGCACTTGCAAAGTGTACAGCAAGTGTTTCTGCAATTTCATCTGGATTCTCTGTCATCACCCCCGGTGTCGTCTGGATACAGGTAAGTGACACTCTAGTGTTTTTACCTTGTATTGATTTAATTTTGCTCCATACCTCCTTTACGTCGGATTCAGGCGTAATTATAGAGGAGTACTTATTCCAGGATTTTTTTTTATTTTTGAGTATAACTCTTTTGCATTCTGCTCGGGCTTGTTTAAACATCACCAGGTTTGCTGTGGTAGGACATCTTCTAAACCTATAGAAACTTTTCTTTTTTTCTTTTATGGCGTTTTGAACGTCAAGACTCCACCATGGAACATAGCGTTTAACTGGTTTTGTTTTTGTAAGTGGGATACTCAGCTTTGCAGCTTTGATTGTTGAGCTAGTGATTGTTTTGACATTTATAGTTTCAGGACAGTGCAGATTGTCCGTGAATCGGGTCCAGTCTGCCTTGGCTGTGTTATATCTTTTCGCCACTGATCGAATAGGAATTGGCATATCAGTTTGCATTATGATCGGAAAATGATCACTGTTGTGCAGGTTATCTGCTGTGTACCAAGCTAATTGTATTGCCAAGCAACTCGACACAAGCGACAGGTCTAGTGCAGAAAATGTATTTGAAATTGTGTTAAGGCTTGTTGGTGTCCCTGTATTGAGTAACACCAAGTCATCTCTTTCCAGCTAGCGTTCGATCAGACGTCCCCTTGTATCGGTATCACTAGATCCCCATAGGGGACTGTGAGCATTAAAGTCTCCTACCACCAGAAATGGATCAGTTAGTTGACTTACAATATGGTTCAGGTCTTCAATACTCCAGTTATGTTCGGGTAGGTATATGTTACATATTATTATTGGCATTGGCCGGTTCAGACGTACCACTACCACCTGTAAGCTACTATTAATTGTTATAGTATCATATTGTACATCACTTCTCAATAGTATAGCAACACCACCGCATGCTCTCTCTCGACATATTGCGTCTTTCCTCTCTGCATTATATCCCCGTAATGCGTATGGCTGGCCTTTTTTAAGATGTGTTTCTTGCAAGCAGAGACACATAGGGGTATGTTCCTGTATGAGCAGTTTTATGTCACAGTGCTTATCTACGCAGCCTCTACAGTTCCATTGGATAATTTTATTGTAGTTCATGTTCATGTATCTTCATATCATCCGCAAATAACAATACTTCCGAATAACGAAACTGGTCAACTACATCATTAATGAATAGATTAAATAGCAAGGGTCCTAAGTGGGAACCTTGAGGCACCCCTGATGTTACTAATATATCATCAGACTCAAAACCTTTAATTTTAACTTTCTGACTGCGATTTAGTAAATATGATTCAATCCAGCTTAAAAAAGAACCACAGCAACCATATGCCCGTAGCTTGCATAAGAGAATACGATGGTCAATCTTATCGAAAGCCTTAGAAAAATCGGTATACACCGAATCAACCTGAAGACCATTTTCTATAGCATTTGATATAAAGTTCATATAAATTAACAAGTTCGAACTAGTTGAGTGGCCCTTTCTAAAACCATGTTGATTTTCAACAATAACATTTTTAAAGATGCTACTTAGAATGTCAGTTACTATTGATTCGAATATTTTTGGACGCTCGATAAATGAAAGTTTCTTAGTTGTTTAGTATTTCTTTTTCAGCTTCTTTTATTGTTTTTTTTTCTTTTCCAATTTTTTTTATATACATTATTATTATATTATTATTATTATTATTATTATTATTATTATTATTATTATTATTATTATTATTATTATTATTATTATTATTATCTTTTTTTTTTTTTTAGTAGGCGGTGGAAAATCTTCAAAAGACACCAAAATGGTAGTGTCGGATTTCTACCGACTAAAAACCACCCCCTAAAAGCTTCGACTACTAAGGTCATTAGCTTTGTTTAAAGTTATTTTAAATAATAAATAAGTTTCAGCAATTAATATCACGTAATAATATAATTAATATCAGGTAAGTATCACAGGTAGGTATCATAATTTAGCTTTTGGAACTTTGTAAACTCAAAACGCAATGAAAATGATTTACCAAATTCTATGATTTTAGGTGATACTCTTGCCAGTGATGGAAAATCTATATCTAATCTTTTTGCATCTCATTTTTCTTCAGTTTATGTAAATCCCACTCAAAATCCAACTTCAAACATCGACTTTAATTTCCACAGCACCGCAAATATTGAATCAGTTAACATATCTATTACTAAGGTATTGGATGCTCGAAATTCATTAGATGACAAAAAAGGAAGTGGTCCTGATAAAATATCACCTTTATTTTTAAAAAATTGCTGTTTTCCACTTTGTAGGCCTTTGTGGATACTATTTAATATGTCGCTAAAAAGTGGCCTTTTTCCTGATGTCTGGAAACGAGCGTTTGTTACTCCAATATTTAAATCTGGAGCCAAAAATCTAGTTTTGAATTATAGGCCTATATCAGTTATATCGCCAATTCCCAAAATATTCGAATCAATAGTAACTGACATTCTAAGTAGCATCTTTAAAAATGTTATTGTTGAAAATCAACATGGTTTTAGAAAGGGCCACTCAACTAGTTCGAACTTGTTAATTTATAAGAATTTTATATCAAATGCTATAGAAAATGGTCTTCAGGTTGATTCGGTGTATACCGATTTTTCTAAGGCTTTTTATAAGATTGACCATCGTATTCTCTCATGCAAGCTACGGGCATATGGTTGCTGTGGTTCTTTTTTAAGCTGGATTGAATCATATTTACTAAATCGCAGTCAGAAAGTTAAAATTAAAGGTTTTGAGTCTGATGATATATTAGTATCAGGGGTGCCTCAAGGTTCCCACTTAGGACCCTTGCTATTTAATCTATTCATTAATGATGTAGTTGACCAGTTTCGTTATTCGGAAGTATTGTTATTTGCGGATGATATGAAGATATTTTGTACAGACAGTGTGTCAAATTCTGCTGAACTTATTCAAGAAGATTTGGATAGATTCTACAAATGGTGTACCTCAAATAAGCTAGTATTAAATGTCGAAAAATGCAAACATATCAGATTTTATAAGTCACTTTTACCTTTGCCTACTGTACTTCATATTAATAACATCACATTAGAGTGCGTTTCAACAGTAGATTTATATGCGAGTTCTGGAACAAAGGACTTCTTTGTGTGTAATGTAAACAAGTTTTGGGTGTCTTATCAGTGACTTGGTAATGATTGGAAAAAGAATCATATCAATCGGTGTGTGCAAAAAATCACTTCATTGGAAAAAGTGTCATATCAACAGATATATGCAAAAATCTCTTCATCAACTTTTGTGTGATGCTTTGAATCAAAGACAACCGCATCATATCACCAGCTGAAACAGGAAGTCAAGCAAATCAATGTTTATAGTTTACAGTCTGCAAATATATTTAAATAAACAAAAGATACATTGAAAAAATTATGCGGATTGCTACCTTCCATTTATCAGTTAGACTTCTTTAACAAAAGTTGTGCAAAATTAATTCGATAGAAACAAGTTATTTCTGGTGAGTACCAAATTAATTATTCTAGTCATATTACATATTCTTTTATTTTATATTAAATTTAATACGGTTTATATTATTTATTTAGGTTTAAAGAAAAATGAATGATATCCTGACAAGTGCCATGTTTGATGCAGATTTGCTCTCATTTAATAATGCCATAAAACCACCACAACCATCACAATTATCAACAAAACGTAAACGATCGAGTGCAACACCAACAAGCTCCTCTACAAATAAGGGAAAGCAAATCCACATGGATGCACATCCATCAAATGTTGTAAACAATGAAAGTGATGTGGATGATGCGTTCGAGGAACTATTTTCCGATGTGGGGAGTAAAAAAATTGTGTTATCATCGTCGATGTCAAGAAAACTCACTGGTGGAACGGTTACTATTACATCACCGAATCCAAATGGAGCTACACATTTCATAAAAATTGAGGTTTACGATATGAAGGATATCGAGGGAAAATCAAGCAATGAAATATAGAGACACAGCACTGTGCGCTCGAAAGTGTTTATTAATCGAGCTGAAAATCCACAGATCTTCAACGTGATCAACACGATCACTCTGGATTTGACTAAGAAGATGAAAAATACAGAAGGTTCGGAAACCAAATTTATTAAAGTCTAAGTATTTTTTTTTTATCTTTTTAAATATATATTATATATACTTCAATATTTTCAATTTCAATTTCTGAAATGGTATTGTTTAACGGAATAATTTAATTAAAATTTGTGTATTCTCAATTGTTTGTTTTTATGTAGAATTATTTTTATTAATATTATAATAATCCTAACCCGATAATTAAATGTGTGTAATTAATATAAAAATAAAGGAAACTATACTTATAAATTTCGTGTGTTTATTTTGTTTATTATTGGTGAGTATAAGACAGACATATTATAAAACAATGCAATTTAGTAATGCAATGTTTATAATCATAGTTGATGGTTCATAATTATATATTTTGTCTCTTAAGTTAAAAAATACATTAATTATAATAGCAGTATATATTAATAAATTTTACTTACACCGCATAAACATCATATGCAATTATACGACAATTATATCATCTTATAATAAATAAAGAATTAAAAAAAGGATGGTGATTAAAAAAACTCTAAGAATTAACCTAAAATGTATATATTTTATTCAAATCATATAATACAAAATAATCAATATTGACAATTTTGTTTATTTATACAAACAACAAAATTGTATATTTATATAAAATAAATAATACGCCGCAAAAGCACCGTGCCATGAAAGCATAATATTATTAAGCAGTTTTTTTTTGATTATTAATACGGAGCGATGAAAAAATCACACCTTAATTCCTTCAATCCATAAGTTAATCGATATTAAATTTATTTAATCATAGAATGGAAAGGAATAAAATATCAGAGCTTTAATATGATTGAACGTTATGATTCACATCACATCTTTGGAGACATACGCCAATTTTTAGCACTCCATATATATGATGGTGCAATATTTTAACACATGTCAGCTGCTTTAATAAGTAGCATTTTTTTTCATGAAAAATCGATAGTTATTAGAAAGAATTTGCATAGATTGCATCATATTTCAAGCATGTTGATTTAAGAAAAAGTGACCAACCAAATTCAATTTAAAATAAAACTAAAAATTTTGTTGATGTTTATTATTCAATCAAGTTAAATTTAATTATAAAAAAAATTAAGGTATGTGTATGAAAATGTATTAATAATGTTTTATTTATATGAAAAATAATTTGTAGGATCATAAACCCGACTAAACCTGTAGATCATATGCCCGACTACAAACAAACGCAAATAAATTATAAATAGACAACATTTACATTACCATTATCACCATAATAAGGGTATAAAGTTTAAAATGTATTTATCTTTGCAATATTTATATCAATAAATACTTTTTAGGAATAATGGACAATCTTTATAAAACATATATAAAATCCATGTTCGAGAAAACTCAGAGAAGCAAACAAAGCCAAGAAGTATCAAAACCATCTATAAAAAGAAACTTTTATGGAGATTACATTAACTCTGTTTTGAAAAAAGGTAGTACTCATGTATTATTAGATCGAAATGAACCACAATCTAAATATAAAAAACTCGATACTGCGAATTCTTATTTAAAATATATAAATCAAGTTTTAAAACCAATCGCAAAAAGAGATGTGATAGAAACAAATACAGATAAAAATGATTTGTTTTTAATTAATATTGAGACAGCTTTTAAAAAACGAATGTTAACCAATGCAATATTGAATACAAACAAAATTCTAAATCCCAAGATTTTTTTACAAACAACCCAAAATTTAATTCAAACAAAAGTAAATGAACTTCGCAAAGTTGCGCCAATTAAAGCGCAATTATCTTTATTTTGTGAGATGATTCTTCCAAAAACAGAAAAGGTGAAGACTATTTATCTTAACGCGAAATATGAAGTTATTTATCTTACTTCAGACTTATCAGAATGGTACAATAATGCGACGGAAAAAATTCTAACACGTTTGGCTGAATATCAAGAACGAGACAGTGGATGGGCTCTACTTAAGATAATTCAAATTAATTTAAATATTAATAAATATAGCCCATTTACTGTTGGCGCTAAATTTTTTACATTACCGAAGTATGTTCAAGCCCGAAAAGCAGTAATTAATGTTCAATGTAGTGATGATTGTTGTTTTGCATGGGCGGTGGTGTCGGCACTCCGACCTGTCAAAAATAATCCTCATAGAGTATCCTCATATCCAGATTTCAAAGAAATTCTCAAACTAGATAAAATTACATTCCCCATGGATTTATCGCAAATTCCGAGTTTCGAAAACCAAAATGATATATCTATTAATGTGTATGCGTTAAAGAAAAAAGATGATTGGCTCATTTTAAGTGAGAATAACGATGAGGAAAATATTTCAAGCAGAACCAATAACCAAACTATTAACTATGAAATTTTACCTATATATATAGCAAAAAATCATAAAAATGTACATATTAATCTATTAATGGCAGAAATACCCGAAGAATCAAAGCCAGAAAATCTACCAAAATATCACTTTTGCTGGATCAAAAATTTACCCAGATTGGTTAGTAGGCAGATGACTGAAAACCACTGCGGCTCTCGATGGTTATGTGATAGATGTTTATGCTATTTTTATCGGAAAGATAAATTCAACCAACATAAAATTGATTGTTTAAACTCCACAGCGGTTAAATGTGTTATGCCAAATGAACATACTAAATGGTTATATTTTAAAAATTTTAAACATAAAGAATTCCATCCATTTGTGATTTATGCAGATCTTGAATGCCTCCTCGTACCAATCGATACATGCGAACCCAACGATTTACACAGTTTTACTAATGCCTACCAAAAACATATACCATGCAGTATTTCATATTATTTAAAATGCAGTTTTAATGATAGTTATTCTGAATTAGATTTGTATAGAGGAGAAGATTGTATTGAGTGGTTTGTAGATAAATTAAATAAAATCACAGATAAAGTAGCAGATATATATAGTAATAAAAAAGACATGTTACCACTATCACAAACAGAATTAGATAAATTCAAATCTACAAACATTTGTCATATTTGCGAAACTGAGTTTATACCACCTTCAGATTTTGCGTTAGATGCAGAGGAGGAAGATTGGTTAACAAAAGTTAAAGATCATTGTCATTTAACAGGAAAGTTTAGGGGTGCTGCTCACATCAGCTGTAATCTTAATTATCAAATTCTTACAGATGTGGTAGTAGTTTTCCATAACCTTCAAGGTTATGATGCCCATTTCATTATTAAAAAATTATATGAAAAAAACGTTATGGGTGATGATGGTAAAATGTATTTAAAAAATCCGGGGAAAATAACTACAATTCCTATAAATAAAGAGAAATACAAAGCATTTACAAAATATAACAATACAAATAATATAAAATTAAAGTTTATAGATTCTTTTAATTTTATGAGCTCGTCTCTAGATAAACTTTCATCCTATCTGAAAGAATATACCATTACAAAGAAATATTTTAAAGATATATCGGATTTTAAATTAAACCTTTTATGTAGAAAAGGTGTTTTACCATACAGTTACCTAAACAGTTTTGAGCGTTTTACTGAAAAAATATTACCAGATCGAAAACATTTTTTTAATAATTTAACTCAAGCTCATATTAGTGATAGCGAATATAATCATGCTCAGACTGTTTTTTCTGAATTTGAATGCACAAACTTGGGAGATTATACGGATTTATATCTGAAAACGGATGTGTTGTTATTAGCAGATGTTTTTGAACAATTCCGGTTATTATGTAAAAAAACATACGATTTAGACCCAGCTAATTATATAACAGCACCAGGATTGTCTTGGGATAGTCTATTAAAACTCACCAAAATAAAACTTGAATTGTTGACAGACATCGATATGTTATTATTTATTGAAAGGGGTATTCGTGGTGGTATTAGTCAGTGTTGTGGTAGATATGCCATTGCTAATAATCGTTATATGCAAAATTTTGATATTTCACAACCTGAATCATATCTCATATATTTAGATGCAGTAAATTTATATGGTTGGGCAATGTGTCAATGCCTACCCACTGGTAATTTCAAGTGGATAGACGAAAGAAAAATCCCTTATTTTAACGTATTAGACATTCCGGATGATTATGAAAAAGGCTATATTTTAGAAGTTGATCTGATATACCCTGAAAGTTTGCATGATTCCCATGCAGATTTTCCTTTTTGTCCTGAAAATAAAATTCCAGTGAATGGAAAACACAAAAAACTATTAACAACACTCGAATCAAAAAATCAATATATTATACACTATAGAAACTTGAAACATGGTCTTAATCATGGATTAATACTTAAAAAAATACATCGCATAATAGAATTTAATCAGTCAGCTTGGATGCGTCCATACATTTTGAAAAATACTAAGCTACGAATGGAATCCACTAATGAATTTGAGAAAAGTTATTACAAGCTAAAAAACAATAGCGTTTTCGGGAAAAGCATGCAAAACGTTAGAAAAATGCGTAACGTTAAATTAGTATCAAAATGGGAAAGTAGTTA
Organism: Cryptophagus acutangulus; assembly: GCA_963556235.1. Classification (NCBI taxonomy): domain Eukaryota; kingdom Metazoa; phylum Arthropoda; class Insecta; order Coleoptera; family Cryptophagidae; genus Cryptophagus; species Cryptophagus acutangulus. The sequence continues at coordinate 42,367 of CAUVYR010000322.1, read as the reverse complement.
TGGAGCAGGTAAATTAGTGGGTAAGCCCAACTTCAAAGATAGAGTTATCTTTGATAAGGATTTTGCTGCCATTGAATTATATCGTCTCAAAGTAACGTTTAATAAACCTATCTATGTGGGTATGGCTATTTTAGATACAAGCAAGACTTTAATGTATCGATTTCATTATGAGTATATGAAACAAAAATATGAATCTGCAAGCTTAAAACTTTTATATATGGATACAGATTCATTAATTTATTCCATAATCACAAATATAATAAACACACCGATTTCAAATTATAAAGTGAATTTATTATTCTTATTCGAAAAGCTCAAATACAAAATGCTAATGCACGTCCTTCTTGTTCGACCGTTTTCTCCCGAATGCCGTTTCTCCCTCCCGTGGCCCACATGAATCTCTCAAGAGTCCGCCAACATCCGATAGATGGTGGTAAATCGCTGTGGCCCACATGAATCTCTCAAGAGTCCGCCAACATCCGATAGATGGTGGTAAATCGCTAACAGATTCGGCCAGGCTACCCTTGCTCTGCGTCCTCGCAGACCACCGTGTCATTTTCAGTAACTGTAAATCACAAAACATTTTAATTGTTGAATATTTATTATTTTGTAGTATAAGAGCTGCAAAAGAAACCTCAAGATTCCATGGAATCAATTGAGCACGTATTAAATCATCGTTTAGTTTTGACTCTCGTGAGAATCCTAATCCGGCTCACCTTCAGAACCGTCGTCATCTTTATCTGAGTCTGTATCAGAATCACTTATTTCTGTAAGAAATAATTTCATTTTGTCTACCGGACAAACCCCCTTGTAAGGTTTCTGAGATCTATACGATCCAGGTATATCCTCAATATAGTACCGGTCATGCGGTAATACGGCCGTCACTATAAACGGCCCATCGTATTTAGGCATCGTTTTTCTACTTTTCCCGTCGTTTCCTACAACGTTTCTACGTATTAGAACATGTTCACCGATTGTATATTTTCTCGGACAACATCGTTTAGAATCGTATCTTCGTTTTTGTTGTTCTTGTTTAAATTTAATCTGCTTATCGGCCTTTTGCCGAAGTTCGTCTAAACTTTTTCTAGGGGCATCCACCGTAACAGTTGTCTGCAAGAATGCATCGTCTGGATGTCTAGGCCTAAAACCCATAAGCAATTCGTATGGTGACTTATTTGTCGTAGCGTTTACTGTCGTGTTTATGCCAAATTGTACCTTTTGTACTACTTTGTCCCACGTTTCTTCATTCTGACCCATAGAAGCCATTATACTCTCTAAAATTGTACGATTAAATCGCTCCACTTGCCCATTAGCTCTTGGAGTTGCTGTAGCGTTATATACCGTCTTAATGCCGTTGTTTTGCGTAAAAGCAACAAATTGCTTACTGGTATATGCGGCCCCTCTATCGCATATGACTCGTCTAGGGACTCCAAACATATTAAATATATTTTCTAGGAACTTGATCACAGGACCTACTTTGCTACTTTGAACGGCCTTTATGAGCGTAAATTTTGTGAACGCTTCTACTGCTACAATTAAAAATGAGTTTTTCTGCTTGCTTCTTATAAATGGCCCCAAATGGTCGACATGAATTGTGTCCATAGGTGTGGAGCTCTTTTCAATAGGGTTCAGAAAACCTGGCTTTTTACCGCTTTGACTTTTGTTATATAAACATTTTAAGCAAGAGCTCACGTACCTCTTTATATACCTCCGCATGCCTGGAAACCAATAGCTTTGACTTATTAGCTCAAACGTCTTGTCAACGGCAAAATGACCCTTATTGTCATGATTCTCCATCACAATTTGTCGTCGTACGTGCTTTGGAATGACCCACCTTAGCCCACTAGGTGTTTTACGATAAATCCTATTGTCTTGAAGTTTGTATTCGTCGTGAATACATCTCTCCTCTTTATCAACAGGTTTCCGATGTAATACTTCATTAATGTACTTACAACGTTCGTCGCGTAGCTGAACAGTTAATACCCAATCGTCGTCTGTTAGGTTGATGCTAAGAATGTCCACTTGGTCGTATTCCTCATGACTTTCGACTGGATTCCTACTTAGAGCATCTACGTGGCACATCTTTGTACCGGCCCGATATTCGACACTAAAGTCGTACTCTAATGTAGTTAACCACCAACGTCCAATTCGTGGTATTAAATCGCGTTTAGTTAAGGTTGTCCGCAATGCATTACAATCAGTAACGACTTTAAATTTAATCCCTAGTAAATATACTCTAAAATTTTTCAAAGAATTTACCACTGCTAAAGTCTCGAGCTCGTATGAATGGTATCTTTGTTCTTCTTTTGATGTTTGCCTACTGAAATATAAGACCGGTCGAAGTGACGAATCGTTCTGCGCTTGTAAAAGTATTCCTCCGACTCCCCATTTTGAGGCATCGGTGTGAACTTCAGTCTCAGCTTCGTGATTGTAAAGTGCAAGTACTGGTCTGTTTATTAATTTATGTTTTAGTAGATCAAACGCTTTCTGTTGCTCACTGCCCCATTCAAATACTACATCTTTTCGTGTTAACATTGTCAATGGCCTTGCAATAGTACCGTAATTTTGAATGTATTTTCTAAAATAACCGGTCAGTCCTGTAAATTGTCGAACTTCATGGACGTTCTTAGGTACGCGAAACTGTTCAACTGCTTTTGTTTTTCCGATCCCTGGTCGAATTCCCTCTTTACTGACTTCATGTCCCAAATACTCTATTTTTGTCTTAAAGAATGAACATTTTGATAACCGTAACGTCAAATTAGCTTCTTTAAACTCGTCTAGAACATTTCTTAAGAAAATCAATCCTGACTCAAAATCAGAAGATGGTATGAGTATGTCGTCCATATATGCAAGTGCTTGCGTAAATCGTAGTGGTCCCAAAACTCTGTTCATTGTTCTTTGAAATATAGCTGGAGAATTGACTAAACCGAATGGCATTCGTAAATATTCATAATGTCCGTCCGGTGTGATAAATGCAGTTTTGGCAATAGAGTCTTCTGCAACTGGTATTTGGTGATAGCCTGAAGCTAAATCCAGACTAGTGAAAAATGAACAGTTTGCAAGTCGATCAAGGTGTTCGTCAACTCTCGGTAGTGGATAACAATCTTTTATCGTCTTCTGGTTCAAAGCGCGATAGTCAACGCACATGCGTAACTCACCAGTTTTTTTCTTTACGAGTAGTATAGGACTCGAATAAGGAGACTCACTTTCTCTGATAATCTCATTTTTGAGTAGATCATCAACAATATCTCGAACTGAAGCACGTTCATTATAAGAAAGTCTGTAAGGTCTGTATGTGATTGGCTTATCATCTATTAGTTTAATTGCAATTTCAGCCCCCGAACATTTTCCAAGTTCGCTAGTATTCATTGCAAAGCAACAGCGATATTCATTAAGCAAATCTAGAAGACGCTTTTTATATTCATCGTTTAAGTCGCATAATTGGGGTTCAATGTCTGACATTTCAAACAGTTTGATCGTTTCCGTACTTAATACCGATACGCTTCTTTTCTCTATTGGATTTTCGTATTCACAAATCGTACCACGAGCTATTACTTGACTAGGCTTGTAAGTTATCGCGTGTTTGGACGAATTCATGATTGAAATCATACCGTTTGGACATGACATTATACATGGCGATATAAAATGTTCTTTAAATGGATTCGTCCTTACCTGTGACTCAATGAAAACGTCACCAGTGTAATCCTCCTTGCAATTTACTGAAATGAAGCCTATCGAATTTGGTGGAATAACTGCAATGTCCTTTGAATGGAGTGTTACTTTCTTTAGAGGAAGATTGTTGTACTCGGTGGTTGCAAACATGTCATCGTTAAAGATTCGCAGTTCGTTTTGCTTTATAATAACAGTTTTATCCTTGTTGATAAATATCTGTCCAATAAGTACAGGCACCGTTTGCACCCAATCTTCAACCACATATGCTTCCACGTCGTCTTCTGCTAGGTCAACCTTAATGTGAATGAGTGCTTTTCCAACAGGTGTTGCTTTTCCGTTGCCATAACCGTTTATTATGAGAGGGCATGGTTCCAATTTTAAACCAAGTTCCTTGCTAGTAGTGAGGCGAATTAGCACTCCTGAACAACCAGTATCTACGTATGCACAAAACTGTTTCCCATTTATCTCGCAGTTCATGTAATAACATTGGTTAGTTTGATCTGATGGCTCCTTTTTCGAGCATGTAGCTTTCAATGATATTTTCGAAGGTACTTTCGGTCTACGACAATCTATCGCTAAATGTCCTAATAGTTTGCAGTTGCTACATTCTTTTCTAGGTTTCGAACATTTACTCGACAGGTGCCCGATTTCGGAACAATTGAAACATTTCTTCTTTTCTTCATGTTTGTGGTAATCGTTACTTTTGTGCGGATGTACTCTATCGCGTGAAAATAATCTTGAACTCACCCTGTTTACTAGTTCTCGATTTCGGTTTCCACTTCTATTTTCTTTGTTCCCATCAGTAGTTGCAGGTAGAGTTACTAAAAATTCCGAATACAGTTCTTCAGGACTTGCGTAACGCCCTGCTTTTGCTCCAGTTTTAATGAGCGAGTCACTTATTCCAGCAATAATACATGAAACCGCGTTCTTCTCGCTAATTTCGCAAGCCCTAATTAGCCCTAGTTTGTCAAAATAATATGTTGCCCATGATTCGTCGTATAATTTCTTTCTATTCATCATAGTTTGCAAAAGGTCTGCAAAATCTTTGTGTTCGGGAAACGTTTTTTTCAGCAAAGATTTCCATTCGCTCCACGTATAATTATATGTTGTGAGGTTATTGTACCAGGTTCTAGCTACACCGGTTAGACGATTTTGCATATGTTGAATCATAATTCGATCGTTCCAACCGTTAATTTTCCCCAGTTGGTCAATTTTATTAATCCATTTGGAAATTGTCATTTTCTTATCTGCCGGATCGTATTCCGGAATGCAATCAGCAGCAGTTCTGTACGAAATTATTCCCATTGAATCGTTTTGGGTGTTTTCATTTGAAACCTGGTTTGACAATTTTGAAACTAAGTCTTCTAATTTCTTAATTCGGTCGGCCGTGCTTTCTTCTGTACTTGTAGTAAGACTTTCGTTTTGTTTTGGTGGCGTGTATCGTTTTTCAGAACCATCACGTCGATTTCTTACCAAAGCTGGCCCACCTTGTCTCTCTCGCCGTCTGCGAAAGTTTCCGTCTGAGTCATCATCAGAATCGGATGAATGATAACGTTTATTTGCGGACCGTTTGCCCATTTTGACACTAAATTTGAATCAACGTATTGATCTGAATGCAAATTTAGTTAGAGAACGTATTTCTCTATGAACACAATGTTTAAAACTGCACAAAGTTTGTACGGTACTTTTCCGCACCACGTGTTTCTTTGTTCAATAAAAATTCTTTTACACAGGCAATTGTTTATAACACACACTTTCATTTACTTTATCGGATTAAACGAGGTGAATCCCACCGCTGCTCTATAATAAACACACCGATTTCAAATTATAAAGTGAATTTATTATTCTTATTCGAAAAGCTCAAATACAAAATGCTAATGCACGTCCTTCTTGTTCGACCGTTTTCTCCCGAATGCCGTTTCTCCCTCCCGTGGCCCACATGAATCTCTCAAGAGTCCGCCAACATCCGATAGATGGTGGTAAATCGCTAACATTAGTTAATTTTTCGACAAATTATTCACAAAAATGCAAAATTATTTTTTTGATGGTAAATCAAGACGTTTCTACCGCACCATTCTGTACGGCAGCGCCCGCTTATTTTTGTTAGCGATGCCATTGAATTTTGGTGAGTTTTCAATAATTTGCTAAATTTACAAATTGTTTTGCAAAAATCGTTATAATTCAATTAAAATGTAATTAGTTATAAATTAATTTCACATTTTTTTTTAATTTCTTAGAAAAAAATTTTTTTTTACGTTTGAAACCATACATGAGGTTGTTGAAAATTCGACAAGTGTAATGGTTGAAAAAATTGAAAGTTTCTCAACTTTACGAAAATAAACTGCATTTTTGTAGAAAATTACTGCATCATTAATTAAAAAGCAATTCAACCTAATTAGTTAATTTTTCGACAAATTATTCACAAAAATGCAAAATTATTTTTTTGATGGTAAATCAAGACGTTTCTACCGCACCATTCTGTACGGCAGCGCCCGCTTATTTTTGTTAGCGATGCCATTGAATTTTGGTGAGTTTTCAATAATTTGTTAAATTTACAATTTTTTTTGCAAAAATTATTATAATTCAATTAAAGTGTAATTAGTTATAAATTAATTTCACATTTTTTTTTAATTTCCTAAAAAAAAATTTTTTTTTACGTTTGAAACCATACATGAGGTTGTTAAAAATTCGACAAGTGTGATGGTTGAAAAAATTGAAAATTTCTCAACTTTACGAAAATAAACTGCATTTTTGTAGAAAATTACTGCATCATTAATTAAAAAGCAATTCAACCTAATTAGTTAATTTTTCGACAAATTATTCACAAAAATGCAAAATTATTTTTGTGATGGTAAATCAAGACGTTTCTACCGCACCATTCTGTACGGCAGCGCCCGCTTATTTTTGTTAGCAATGCCATTGAATTTTGGTGAGTTTTCAATAATTTGTTAAATTTACAATTTTTTTTGCAAAAATTATTATAATTCAATTAAAGTGTAATTAGTTATAAATTAATTTCACATTTTTTTTTAATTTCCTAAAAAAAAATTTTTTTTTACGTTTGAAACCATACATGAGGTTGTTAAAAATTCGACAAGTGTGATGGTTGAAAAAATTGAAAGTTTCTCAACTTTACGAAAATAAACTGCATTTTTGTAGAAAATTACTGCATCATTAATTAAAAAGCAATTCAACCTAATTAGTTAATTTTTCGACAAATTATTCACAAAAATGCAAAATTATTTTTTTGATGGTAAATCAAGACGTTTCTACCGCACCATTCTGTACGGCAGCGCCCGCTTATTTTTGTTAGCAATGCCATTGAATTTTGGTGAGTTTTCAATAATTTGTTAAATTTACAATTTTTTTTGCAAAAATTATTATAATTCAATTAAAGTGTAATTAGTTATAAATTAATTTCACATTTTTTTTTAATTTTGCTAAAAAAAAATTTTTTTTACGTTTGAAACCATACATGAGGTTGTTAAAAATTCGACAAGTGTGATGGTTGAAAAAATTGAAAGTTTCTCAACTTTACGAAAATAAACTGCATTTTTGTAGAAAATTACTGCATCATTAATTAAAAAGCAATTCAACCTAATTAGTTAATTTTTCGACAAATTATTCACAAAAATGCAAAATTATTTTTTTGATGGTAAATCAAGACGTTTCTACCGCACCATTCTGTACGGCAGCGCCCGCTTATTTTTGTTAGCAATGCCATTGAATTTTGGTGAGTTTTCAATAATTTGTTAAATTTACAATTTTTTTTGCAAAAATTATTATAATTCAATTAAAGTGTAATTAGTTATAAATTAATTTCACATTTTTTTTTAATTTCCTAAAAAAAAATTTTTTTTTACGTTTGAAACCATACATGAGGTTGTTAAAAATTCGACAAGTGTGATGGTTGAAAAAATTGAAAGTTTCTCAACTTTACGAAAATAAACTGCATTTTTGTAGAAAATTACTGCATCATTAATTAAAAAGCAATTCAACCTAATTAGTTAATTTTTCGACAAATTATTCACAAAAATGCAAAATTATTTTTGTGATGGTAAATCAAGACGTTTCTACCGCACCATTCTGTACGGCAGCGCCCGCTTATTTTTGTTAGCAATGCCATTGAATTTTGGTGAGTTTTCAATAATTTGTTAAATTTACAATTTTTTTTGCAAAAATTATTATAATTCAATTAAAGTGTAATTAGTTATAAATTAATTTCACATTTTTTTTTAATTTCCTAAAAAAAAATTTTTTTTTACGTTTGAAACCATACATGAGGTTGTTAAAAATTCGACAAGTGTGATGGTTGAAAAAATTGAAAGTTTCTCAACTTTCCGAAAATAAACTGCATTTTTGTAGAAAATTACTGCATCATTAATTAAAAAGCAATTCAACCTAATTAGTTAATTTTTCGACAAATTATTCACAAAAATGCAAAATTATTTTTTTGACGGTAAATCAAGACGTTTCTACCGCACCATTCTGTACGGCAGTGCCCGCTTATTTTTGTTAGCAATGCCATTGAATTTTGGTGAGTTTTCAATAATTTGCTAAATTTACAAATTGTTTTGCAAAAATCGTTATAATTCAATTAAAGTGTAATTAGTTATAAACTAATTTCACATTTTTTTTTAATTTTGCTAAAAAAAAATTTTTTGTACGTTTGAAACTAAACATGGGGATGTTGAAAATTGGACGAATTTTAGGGTTGAAAAAATTTAAAGGTTTTCAAATTTAGAAAAAAAAACTACATTTTTGCACATTTAATTAAAAGCATTAATTAATTATTAATTAATTAATTATTAATTAAACAGGCAACTAATTATTTAGTAATTAATAATTAAAGAATTAATTAACCACAAATACTTAATTAATTAATTTACTAATTAATAATGAATTAATTATTAATTAATAATTAATTTATTACAAAAAAAAAACCGGAAAATTTGAATTTTTTGCCATTTATCGGCCAATGGACAAACAAGGTCAAAAATTAATTAATTAATGAGTAATTAACAAATAATTAATTAGTAATACTTAATTAATTAATTCACTAATTAATAATGAATTAATTAGTAATTAATAATTAATTTATTACAAAAAAAAACCAGAAAATTTAAATTTTTTGCCATTTATCGGCCAATGGACAAACAAGGTCAAAAATTAATTAATTAATGAGTAATTAACAAATAATTAATGAGTAATATTTAATTAGTTAATTCACTAATTAATAATGAATTAATTAGTAATTAATAATTAATTAATTACAAAAAAACACGGAAAATTTGAATTTTTTGCCATTTATCGGCCAATGGACAAACAAGGTCAGAAATTAATTAATTAATGAGTAATTAACAAATAATTAATGAGTAATATTTAATTCACTAATTAATAATGAATTAATTATTAATTAATAATTAATTTATTACAAAAAAAAAACGGAAAATTTAAATTTTTTGCCATTTATCGGCCAATGGACAAACAAGGTCAGAAATTAATTAATTATGGAGTAATTAACAAATAATTAATGAGTAATATTTAATTAGTTAATTCACTAATTAATAATGAATTAATTAGTAATTAATAATTAATTAATTACAAAAAAATCCGGAAAATTTGAATTTTTTGCCATTTATCGGCCAATGGACAAACAAGGTCAAAAATTAATTAATTAATGAGTAATTAACAAATAATTAATGAGTAATATTTAATTAGTTAATTCACTAATTAATAATGAATTAATTAGTAATTAATAATTAATTAATTACAAAAAAATCCGGAAAATTTGAATTTTTTGCCATTTATCGGCCAATGGACAAACAAGGTCAGAAATTAATTAATTAATGAGTAATTAACAAATAATTAATTAGTAATACTTAATTCACTAATTAATAATGAATTAATTATTAATTAATAATTAATTTATTACAAAAAAAAAACGGAAAATTTAAATTTTTTGCCATTTATCGGCCAATGGACAAACAAGGTCAAAAATTAATTAATTAATGAGTAATTAACAAATAATTAATGAGTAATATTTAATTCACTAATTAATAATGAATTAATTATTAATTAATTAATTTATTACAAAAAAAAAACCAGAAAATTTAAATTTTTTGCCATTTATCGGCCAATGGACAAACAAGGTCAGAAATTAATTAATTATGGAGTAATTAACAAATAATTAATTAGTAATACTTAATTCACTAATTAATAATGAATTAATTATTAATTAATAATTAATTTATTACAAAAAAAAAACGGAAAATTTAAATTTTTTGCCATTTATCGGCCAATGGACAAACAAGGTCAGAAATTAATTAATTAATGAGTAATTAACAAATAATTAATTAGTAATACTTATTTAATTAATTCACTAATTAATAATGAATTAATTAGTAATTAATAATTAATTTATTACAAAAAAAAACCGGAAAATTTAAATTTTTTGCCATTTATCGGCCAATGGACAAACAAGGTCAAAAATTAATTAATTAATGAGTAATTAACAAATAATTAATTAGTAATACTTAATTAATTAATTCACTAATTAATAATGAATTAATTAGTAATTAATAATTAATTTATTACAAAAAAAAAACCAGAAAATTTAAATTTTTTGCCATTTATCGGCCAATGGACAAACAAGGTCAGAAATTAATTAATTATGGAGTAATTAACAAATAATTAATGAGTAATACTTAATTCACTAATTAATAATGAATTAATTATTAATTAATAATTAATTTATTACAAAAAAAAAACGGAAAATTTAAATTTTTTGCCATTTATCGGCCAATGGACAAACAAGGTCAAAAATTAATTAATTAATGAGTAATTAACAAATAATTAATGAGTAATATTTAATTAGTTAATTCACTAATTAATAATGAATTAATTAGTAATTAATAATTAATTAATTACAAAAAAATCCGGAAAATTTGAATTTTTTGCCATTTATCGGCCAATGGACAAACAAGGTCAGAAATTAATTAATTAATGAGTAATTAACAAATAATTAATTAGTAATACTTAATTAATTAATTCACTAATTAATAATGAATTAATTAGTAATTAATAATTAATTTATTACAAAAAAAAAACAGAAAATTTAAATTTTTTGCCATTTATCGGCCAATGGACAAACAAGGTCAAAAATTAATTAATTAATGAGTAATTAACAAATAATTAATTAGTAATACTTATTTAATTAATTCACTAATTAATAATGAATTAATTAGTAATTAATAATTAATTTATTACAAAAAAAAAACGGAAAATTTGAATTTTTTGCCATTTATCGGCCAATGGACAAACAAGGTCAGAAATTAATTAATTAATGAGTAATTAACAAATAATTAATTAGTAATACTTAATTAATTAATTCACTAATTAATAATGAATTAATTAGTAATTAATAATTAATTTATTACAAAAAAAAAACCAGAAAATTTAAATTTTTTGCCATTTATCGGCCAATGGACAAACAAGGTCAGAAATTAATTAATTAATGAGTAATTAACAAATAATTAATTAGTAATACTTAATTCACTAATTAATAATGAATTAATTATTAATTAATAATTAATTTATTACAAAAAAAAACGGAAAATTTAAATTTTTTGCCATTTATCGGCCAATGGACAAACAAGGTCAGAAATTAATTAATTAATGAGTAATTAACAAATAATTAATTAGTAATACTTATTTAATTAATTCACTAATTAATAATGAATTAATTAGTAATTAATAATTAATTTATTACAAAAAAAAAACAGAAAATTTAATTTTTTTGCCATTTATCGGCCAATGGACAAACAAGGTCAGAAATTAATTAATTAATGAGTAATTAACAAATAATTAATTAGTAATACTTATTTAATTAATTCACTAATTAATAATGAATTAATTAGTAATTAATAATTAATTTATTACAAAAAAAAACCGGAAAATTTAAATTTTTTGCCATTTATCGGCCAATGGACAAACAAGGTCAAAAATTAATTAATTAATGAGTAATTAACAAATAATTAATTAGTAATACTTAATTAATTAATTCACTAATTAATAATGAATTAATTAGTAATTAATAATTAATTTATTACAAAAAAAAAACCAGAAAATTTAAATTTTTTGCCATTTATCGGCCAATGGACAAACAAGGTCAGAAATTAATTAATTATGGAGTAATTAACAAATAATTAATGAGTAATACTTAATTCACTAATTAATAATGAATTAATTATTAATTAATAATTAATTTATTACAAAAAAAAAACGGAAAATTTAAATTTTTTGCCATTTATCGGCCAATGGACAAACAAGGTCAGAAATTAATTAATTAATGAGTAATTAACAAATAATTAATTAGTAATACTTATTTAATTAATTCACTAATTAATAATGAATTAATTAGTAATTAATAATTAATTTATTACAAAAAAAAACCGGAAAATTTAAATTTTTTGCCATTTATCGGCCAATGGACAAACAAGGTCAAAAATTAATTAATTAATGAGTAATTAACAAATAATTAATTAGTAATACTTAATTAATTAATTAATTCACTAATTAATAATGAATTAATTAGTAATTAATAATTAATTTATTACAAAAAAAAAACCAGAAAATTTAAATTTTTTGCCATTTATCGGCCAATGGACAAACAAGGTCAGAAATTAATTAATTATGGAGTAATTAACAAATAATTAATGAGTAATACTTAATTCACTAATTAATAATGAATTAATTATTAATTAATAATTAATTTATTACAAAAAAAAAACGGAAAATTTAAATTTTTTGCCATTTATCGGCCAATGGACAAACAAGGTCAAAAATTAATTAATTAATGAGTAATTAACAAATAATTAATTAGTAATACTTAATTAATTAATTCACTAATTAATAATGAATTAATTAGTAATTAATAATTAATTTATTACAAAAAAAAAACAGAAAATTTAAATTTTTTGCCATTTATCGGCCAATGGACAAACAAGGTCAAAAATTAATTAATTAATGAGTAATTAACAAATAATTAATTAGTAATACTTATTTAATTAATTCACTAATTAATAATGAATTAATTAGTAATTAATAATTAATTTATTACAAAAAAAAAACGGAAAATTTGAATTTTTTGCATTTTTATCGGCCAATGGACAAACAAGGTCAGAAATTAATTAATTAATGAGTAATTAACAAATAATTAATTAGTAATACTTAATTAATTAATTCACTAATTAATAATGAATTAATTAGTAATTAATAATTAATTTATTACAAAAAAAAAACAGAAAATTTAAATTTTTTGCCATTTATCGGCCAATGGACAAACAAGGTCAAAAATTAATTAATTAATGAGTAATTAACAAATAATTAATTAGTAATACTTAATTAATTAATTCACTAATTAATAATGAATTAATTAGTAATTAATAATTAATTTATTACAAAAAAAAAACAGAAAATTTAAATTTTTTGCCATTTATCGGCCAATGGACAAACAAGGTCAAAAATTAATTAATTAATGAGTAATTAACAAATAATTAATTAGTAATACTTAATTAATTAATTCACTAATTAATAATGAATTAATTAGTAATTAATAATTAATTTATTACAAAAAAAAAACAGAAAATTTAAATTTTTTGCCATTTATCGGCCAATGGACAAACAAGGTCAAAAATTAATTAATTAATGAGTAATTAACAAATAATTAATTAGTAATACTTAATTAATTAATTCACTAATTAATAATGAATTAATTAGTAATTAATAATTAATTTATTACAAAAAAAAAAACAGAAAATTTAAATTTTTTGCCATTTATCGGCCAATGGACAAACAAGGTCAAAAATTAATTAATTAATGAGTAATTAACAAATAATTAATTAGTAATACTTAATTAATTAATTCACTAATTAATAATGAATTAATTAGTAATTAATAATTAATTTATTACAAAAAAAAAACCAGAAAATTTAAATTTTTTGCCATTTATCGGCCAATGGACAAACAAGGTCAAAAATTAATTAATTAATGAGTAATTAACAAATAATTAATTAGTAATACTTAATTCACTAATTAATAATGAATTAATTATTAATTAATAATTAATTTATTACAAAAAAAAAACGGAAAATTTAAATTTTTTGCCATTTATCGGCCAATGGACAAACAAGGTCAGAAATTAATTAATTAATGAGTAATTAACAAATAATTAATTAGTAATACTTAATTAATTAATTCACTAATTAATAATGAATTAATTAGTAATTAATAATTAATTTATTACAAAAAAAAAACAGAAAATTTAAATTTTTTGCCATTTATCGGCCAATGGACAAACAAGGTCAAAAATTAATTAATTAATGAGTAATTAACAAATAATTAATTAGTAATACTTAATTAATTAATTCACTAATTAATAATGAATTAATTAGTAATTAATAATTAATTTATTACAAAAAAAAAACAGAAAATTTAAATTTTTTGCCATTTATCGGCCAATGGACAAACAAGGTCAAAAATTAATTAATTAATGAGTAATTAACAAATAATTAATTAGTAATACTTAATTAATTAATTCACTAATTAATAATGAATTAATTAGTAATTAATAATTAATTTATTACAAAAAAAAAACAGAAAATTTAAATTTTTTGCCATTTATCGGCCAATGGACAAACAAGGTCAAAAATTAATTAATTAATGAGTAATTAACAAATAATTAATTAGTAATACTTAATTAATTAATTCACTAATTAATAATGAATTAATTAGTAATTAATAATTAATTTATTACAAAAAAAAAAACAGAAAATTTAAATTTTTTGCCATTTATCGGCCAATGGACAAACAAGGTCAAAAATTAATTAATTAATGAGTAATTAACAAATAATTAATTAGTAATACTTAATTAATTAATTCACTAATTAATAATGAATTAATTAGTAATTAATAATTAATTTATTACAAAAAAAAAACCAGAAAATTTAAATTTTTTGCCATTTATCGGCCAATGGACAAACAAGGTCAAAAATTAATTAATTAATGAGTAATTAACAAATAATTAATTAGTAATACTTAATTCACTAATTAATAATGAATTAATTATTAATTAATAATTAATTTATTACAAAAAAAAAACGGAAAATTTAAATTTTTTGCCATTTATCGGCCAATGGACAAACAAGGTCAGAAATTAATTAATTAATGAGTAATTAACAAATAATTAATTAGTAATACTTAATTAATTAATTCACTAATTAATAATGAATTAATTAGTAATTAATAATTAATTTATTACAAAAAAAAAACAGAAAATTTAAATTTTTTGCCATTTATCGGCCAATGGACAAACAAGGTCAGAAATTAATTAATTAATGAGTAATTAACAAATAATTAATTAGTAATACTTAATTAATTAATTCACTAATTAATAATGAATTAATTAGTAATTAATAATTAATTTATTACAAAAAAAAAACAGAAAATTTAAATTTTTTGCCATTTATCGGCCAATGGACAAACAAGGTCAAAAATTAATTAATTAATGAGTAATTAACAAATAATTAATTAGTAATACTTAATTAATTAATTCACTAATTAATAATGAATTAATTAGTAATTAATAATTAATTTATTACAAAAAAAAAACAGAAAATTTAAATTTTTTGCCATTTATCGGCCAATGGACAAACAAGGTCAAAAATTAATTAATTAATGAGTAATTAACAAATAATTAATTAGTAATACTTAATTAATTAATTCACTAATTAATAATGAATTAATTAGTAATTAATAATTAATTTATTACAAAAAAAAAAACAGAAAATTTAAATTTTTTGCCATTTATCGGCCAATGGACAAACAAGGTCAAAAATTAATTAATTAATGAGTAATTAACAAATAATTAATTAGTAATACTTAATTAATTAATTCACTAATTAATAATGAATTAATTAGTAATTAATAATTAATTTATTACAAAAAAAAAACCAGAAAATTTAAATTTTTTGCCATTTATCGGCCAATGGACAAACAAGGTCAAAAATTAATTAATTAATGAGTAATTAACAAATAATTAATTAGTAATACTTAATTCACTAATTAATAATGAATTAATTATTAATTAATAATTAATTTATTACAAAAAAAAAACGGAAAATTTAAATTTTTTGCCATTTATCGGCCAATGGACAAACAAGGTCAGAAATTAATTAATTAATGAGTAATTAACAAATAATTAATTAGTAATACTTAATTAATTAATTCACTAATTAATAATGAATTAATTAGTAATTAATAATTAATTTATTACAAAAAAAAAACAGAAAATTTAAATTTTTTGCCATTTATCGGCCAATGGACAAACAAGGTCAGAAATTAATTAATTAATGAGTAATTAACAAATAATTAATTAGTAATACTTAATTAATTAATTCACTAATTAATAATGAATTAATTAGTAATTAATAATTAATTTATTACAAAAAAAAAACAGAAAATTTAAATTTTTTGCCATTTATCGGCCAATGGACAAACAAGGTCAAAAATTAATTAATTAATGAGTAATTAACAAATAATTAATTAGTAATACTTAATTAATTAATTCACTAATTAATAATGAATTAATTAGTAATTAATAATTAATTTATTACAAAAAAAAAACAGAAAATTTAAATTTTTTGCCATTTATCGGCCAATGGACAAACAAGGTCAAAAATTAATTAATTAATGAGTAATTAACAAATAATTAATTAGTAATACTTAATTAATTAATTCACTAATTAATAATGAATTAATTAGTAATTAATAATTAATTTATTACAAAAAAAAAAACAGAAAATTTAAATTTTTTGCCATTTATCGGCCAATGGACAAACAAGGTCAAAAATTAATTAATTAATGAGTAATTAACAAATAATTAATTAGTAATACTTAATTAATTAATTCACTAATTAATAATGAATTAATTAGTAATTAATAATTAATTTATTACAAAAAAAAAACCAGAAAATTTAAATTTTTTGCCATTTATCGGCCAATGGACAAACAAGGTCAAAAATTAATTAATTAATGAGTAATTAACAAATAATTAATTAGTAATACTTAATTCACTAATTAATAATGAATTAATTATTAATTAATAATTAATTTATTACAAAAAAAAAACGGAAAATTTAAATTTTTTGCCATTTATCGGCCAATTTTTTGCCATTTATCGGCCAAAAATTTATCGGCCAATGGACAAACAAGGTCAAAAAATGATTAGGAAATAATTAGTAATTAAGTAATGAGTAATTAATTAATTACAAAAAATTTGAATTTTATGCCATTTATCGGCCAATGGACAAACAAGGTCAAATATTAATTAGGAAATAATTAATAATTAATTAATAATTTATTAATTAATAATTAATTAATAATTAATTAATTACAAAAAAATTGATTTTTTGCCATTTATCGGCCAATGGACAAATAAGGTCACAAATTAGTTAATGAGTAATCAATAATGTATTAACTACTAATAAATAATTAATTAGTTATTTAATTAAAAATTGGTTAATTTTTAATTAGTATTTTAGTAATGAACTAATTAATTAGTAATTAATTATACATAAATAATTATGTAATTAGTAATTAGTTAATTATCTAATCAATTATAAATTAACTAATCAA
>CAUVYR010000322.1:12500-20000 GCA_963556235.1 Cryptophagus acutangulus | reverse complement strand
AGATTGGTGTTTAAACAGAGTCTGTCTGAGAGCACCGCAGCTAAAACAGTCTCTCCAGGTCGGTGACGGCACTAGGTCCGACTGCCAACACAGGAGAGGGCTTGCCACGGGTCAGACGCATTAAGCGGCCCTGCACCATCTATATACCGTCGAGCAAGCAGACCGGGGCACCGTAAGTCCAAACGGAATGATAATAAAACCAACCGATTGGGCTCCATTACGAGCCTTAGATCTGCGCCCAACGGATCGCAACGTCCTACTAGGGGAAAAGTGCACGCATTCGAAACAATTTGAAAAAATGCAGGCGCTGGTACACAAACGAATTTGTCTCCTGTCGCACAGCAACATTTACATTGAATCGAGACACGATTGAATTTCCCCTTTCGAACTTTCGGGTTTCTCAGGTTTACCCCTGAACGGTTTCACGTACTATTGAACTCTCTCTTCAAAGTGCTTTTCAACTTTCCCTCACGGTACTTGTTCGCTATCGGTCTCGTGGTTATATTTAGCCTTAGATGGAGTTTACCACCCACTTAGGGCTGCACTCTCAAGCAACCCGACTCTGAGGAGAGATCCTCCCGAAATCGGCAGCAGTCACTACGGGCCTGGCACCCTCTATGGGTTATGGCCCCGTTCAAGAAGGACTTGGACACGCCGCACAATCTCGGGATAAATGGATCCTCCCTAACACCACATTTCCCAGCGTCCGAAACGGCCGCGGGATTCAGTGCTGGGCTTTTTCCTGTTCGCTCGCAGCTACTAAGGAAATCCTAGTTAGTTTCTTTTCCTCCGCTTATTAATATGCTTAAATTCAGCGGGTAGTCTCACCTGATCTGAGGTCGCATTATCAAAAATAAACCATTTAAAATATTGTTTAATGCACTTACGCACACTCGTGTTTTCTATTCTAAATATATAATATTGGTATTGTAAGCATTATTTAGACGCAATTTCATATATGAGACAACTTTTCTATTTTATATTTTGGCCTACGTTCTGACGTCGATTCGACGAGATTCTCAATTTATACTGATCAAAATCAGATATAAACTGCGTGAAACTCGGACACGACAAACGTACACACATATTTTATAGTATAGTGCATAATGATCGTCAATGTTACAAATTATATAAATATTTTAACACTTGTGGTGTGGTGTCGTCATATCAATATAATAAATTTTGCAAGAATACCAGAATATAAAGTCTGTTAAACTTTTCTTTCATAATATTCAAGCTGCTTTCGCATTTTACGATACCGCGACATTAGAAAAAAAATCTCTGCTGCCGCGAGCATCGAACTCGCTCCGACATTTTGCTAAGTTAATAACAAAATCGAGCAGTCGTTAAAATTGATACGACCCTCAGCCAGGAGTGGTCCGGGAACAGTATCCGAGGACCGCAATGTGCGTTCAAAATGTCGATGTTCATGTGTCCTGCAGTTCACAAGTAGACGCGCAATTAGCTGCGTTCTTCATCGACCCACGAGCCAAGTGATCCACCGTTCAGGGTAATCATAAAATGTTTAACAGTCACCATTACGTGTTACATGCTATTTGTCAAAGTTGCAATTGTGTTCATATAAAAATCAAATAGGATGTAAATTATAGCAAAGGCCGAAACTTGAATATAACAACAAAGTTAACATCAAAACCAGTACAACAGAGGCGAAAATCTTTAAACACACACACACGTACAAAACGAAAAAACATATTTCAATTGTCAAATAGTGTTGTAGAGGTCACGGCAAATTAATGCACATGGGAATTCGACTCTGTAACTACTATTTTTTTAATTGAAGGTTTTTGCTGTGTACTTAACAATTTAGTGTACCAAAACTGTTGTAACTAGATATTTCATTGGCAAGCTATTTCACATTTACACTCGAATTTGCAACAATTATTGTTAAAAAGCCAAATAATAGATTGTGATATGTATTTCTTTTTCGTACAAGTGCGACACTTCTGTGCAAGTCAATCGACCATTAAAACATTAATGGGACTTATGACATCAGAGTGACTAGACCACTATGTACTATATTTTGACAACAGACACAATGAATAGCAAAACTCAATGCAAAAGTGACAAAATAATGTGTACTTTACAAGCGAAACCCGTGTGGTTTCTTGTAACGCTAACAATGTTGCCAAGTTACTTGCGTAAAAAGTGCGACGTACTGGAAGAAAAGCAAATGAAATTTAGTATACAACGCACAGCTAACAGATCCTTTTTCCTACTTCGTATTAATTCGGTAATGTATCAAATGGTCCGTTTGTCATATACTAAAATTTACACAAGTGCCAATCATCACTGACTATCTTACTACTAACTTTTATGAACGCTTTTTACAAGTGCAACTTAGAGTGCGCTAGTGCATCGCACGGTTTTCACAACTTGAAAAGATTAATTTCAGTAGCAAATTGTCAAACTTCTGTATAAGTCAATCAACATTCAGATTTCTGAATGGGCATGACATTGAAGAACAATATTTACTACTTACTATCATCAATGTACAGATAATACAAACACACTATAAAGCTTCTAACTAATAAGTGTTTTTGTTTACATAAACATACTAAAGTAACAATCTTCAAAGTAAAGTTGCATTATGGTAAGTGCAAACTCGACCGGTAGATATACTGAAACAATTTCTGTTTATATACTGATTTATGCTAAAATTTGTCTATCGTTGTCATAACAGTTAACTCGATACTTTTGCAAAGCAATTCTAATATTGTCGTACACTAAAAAAACATTTGTGCAGAACTCAAACAAAACAAAAAAAGAGATTGCTTACGGATAAAATCCTTGCACTCTCACACTAATGTTTTTGCATATTGTTCTTTTTGCACAGTTTTTAAAGCACACGATGCAATAAAACATTGTATTTCATCAACACATTAACCTGACATACAAAGGGACTAAATGACATAATTTATGTCGATTAAGTATATGTGATCTTTGGTTAATGTGGCTGCAAATACGTTTTATTGCACATTTACAGTATCATTTGTAACTATATCGTTATGACTAAGAAAAAAATTAACAAAAATGTAATGCGTTCAAATTTTGCTCAAAAGACGTGTTCAGAAAATAAGTGAGTAAAAGTATTAATAAATGAGAACCATTAAAATTACATCATGATTAGACCTATGATAGATAAAAGTTTACCGTCTCCTTCGGAGAGGTGGCAACCATCTTTCGGGCGGTATCTAATCATTTTTGATGAATAATTACGGATTTAACATATTTATTGACTTCTACCTATAAATCACTCAGTCATCTTAATTACATTGTCTCATTTGAGCAAAATAAGTGAAAGTAAATCGGTAATGATCCTTCCGCAGGTTCACATACGGAAACCTTGTTACGACTTTTACTATCTCTAAATGATCAAGTTTGGTCATCTTTCCAGCAACATCGGCAACGTCGAAACGCCACCGCGTACCGGTCCGAAGACCTCACTAAATCATTCAATCGGTAGTAGCGACGGGCGGTGTGTACAAAGGGCAGGGACGTAATCAACGCGAGCTTATGACTCGCGCTTACTGGGAATTCCTCGTTCATGGGGAACAATTGCAAGCCCCAATCCCTAGCACGAAGGGGGTTCAGCGGGTTACCCGGACCGTTCGGTCAGGGAGGACACGCTGATCCCTTCAGTGTAGCGCGCGTGCGGCCCAGAACATCTAAGGGCATCACTGATCTGTTATGGCTCAATCTCGTGCGACTAGAAGCCGCCTGTCCCTCTAAGAAGATATGTTTGTACGCCGACAGTAAAAACCGCGAACGACAAGGAGCGAACCCCAAGTCGACGGGCCTTTAAGATGTCGAGTACGCCTAGTTAGTAGGCTAGAGTCTCGTTCGTTATCGGAATTAACCTGACAGATCACTCCACGAACTAAGAACGACCATGCACCACCACCCACCGAATCAAGAAAGAGCTCTCAATCTGTCAATCCTTCCGGTGTCTGGGCCTGGTAAGGTTCCCCGTGTTGAGTCAAATTAAGCCGCAGGCTCCACTCCTGGTGGTGCCCTTCCGTCAATTCCTTTAAGTTTCAGCTTTGCAACCATACTTCCCCCGGAACCCAAAAGCTTTGGTTTCCCGGAAGCTGCCCGCCGAGTCATCGGAGGAACGTCGGCGGATCGCTAGCTGGCATCGTTTATGGTTAGAACTAGGGCGGTATCTGATCGCCTTCGAACCTCTAACTTTCGTTCTTGATCAATGAAAACGTTTTTGGCAAATGCTTTCGCTTAAGTCCGTCTTGCGACGATCCAAGAATTTCACCTCTAACGTCGCAATACGAATGCCCCCATCCGTTCCTATTAATCATTACCTCAGTGTTCAGAAAACCAACAAAATAGAACCGAGGTCCTATTATATTATTCCATGCACAGAATATTTAGGCAAAATTTTAGCCTGCTTTAAGCACTCTAATTTGTTCAAAGTAAATGTGCCGGCCCACCTCGACACTCAATAAAGAGCACCGCGGCGGGATTGAGTTGGGCCACCCTTGCGAGTTAAGCCCACCGGCAGGACGTCCCGCGGCACGCCAGTTAACACCGCGGACGATGAACCGGCGGCACGGGACACAAGTCCGACTACGAGCTTTTTAACCGCAACAACTTTAATATACGCTATTGGAGCTGGAATTACCGCAGCTGCTGGCACCAGACTTGCCCTCCAATTGATCCTTGTTAAAGGATTTAAAGTGTACTCATTCCGATTACGGGGCCTCGGATGAGTCCCGTATCGTTATTTTTCGTCACTACCTCCCCGTGCTGGGAGTGGGTAATTTGCGCGCCTGCTGCCTTCCTTGGATGTGGTAGCCGTTTCTCAGGCTCCCTCTCCGGAATCGAACCCTGATTCCCCGTTACCCGTTACAACCATGGTAGGCGCAGAACCTACCATCGACAGTTGATAAGGCAGACATTTGAAAGATGCGTCGCCGGTGCGAGACCGTGCGATCAGCATAAAGTTATTCAGAGTCACCAAATTGTACGATGACGAGCAAGCCCGCCACCGATTGGTTTTGATCTAATAAAAGCACTCCTTCCGTTTCCGGTCGGAGTTCTATTTGCATGTATTAGCTCTAGAATTACCACAGTTATCCAAGTAAATGTGGGTACGATCTAAGGAACCATAACTGATTTAATGAGCCTTTCGCGGTTTCACTTTAATTTAGCTTGTACTGAGACATGCATGGCTTAATCTTTGAGACAAGCATATGACTACTGGCAGGATCAACCAGGGAGCTGTTTTTAATTTACAAACGACGATCATATTGAATAAACAAAATAATTGTACATATTGCAAAGAACAAATCTCCACTTTTGTTGACACAAAAATATGGATTTCACTGATTAACAGAAAACACGTGTTTTGCATCAAAACAAAATAAATTGTAAAGACGCCACGTTTTTATTTCTGAAACAGACGAGTTCCTTAAATATTTTTGCACTTTTATGTCTACACACTTTTTTACCATTCTATAACACTCTATTGACTAACACAAGAACGTTTTGACTAGTAAATAATGCTGCATTCTGCAAATCTGTCCATTTTTATAAATTTGATTCGAGGGTAGTACAAAACTATGCCAATGCGTTATGATGTGTGTATAAATGATGTTAACGGCTAACAGATCCTTTTTCCTACTTCGTATTAATTCGGTAATGTATCAAATGGTCCGTATACATTTATAACACACAATCATAGTATACATGATCAGCCTCAATACTGCTTTCGTGATGGGTCTTCTACAAACGTAGTCACCATATGTTTCCCATACAAATAAATATCAACAGATAGACAAGCTCAAACAGATTTTTTTTTAGATTTGGACACCCAATCTAAGTACTACTAACCACCAAACTAATAGCACAAAATTGCGGTCCGTGTTTTTTTTTCTTGTTAAAACACACTTGCTACTGTTCTTTTTTAAAAATTTGTAATATCACAAAAATTTAAGCTTCAAGGGTAATACAAAACTATGCCAATGCGTTATGATATGTATAAATGATGTTAACGGCTAACAGATCCTTTTTCCTACTTCGTATTAATTCGGTAATGTATCAAATGGTCCGTATACATTTATAACACATCATAACGACACGTAGTCACCATATATTTCCCATTCTTAAACTTACAGACAGACAAACAAAAACAGTGCACCTGAGGCGTTCTTCAAATGCAATTTCCAATTGCCGATAGCTTCACGCAACAGATACAACTAGCCCAACAAAACTAGCAGCAAATCGTTTTTGGTTCAAGTTTCCATCGAAACTTTTAGTGTTACTAAAGTTCAACCACTTTCAGTGGTTTTATACTTATTACGTACTTTACCAAATTTATTGGTCAGTTACGCACTCGGCATTAGCCACTAGCTTCTTAGCATTACTAGTGGCCTACCTTAATTGCAGCTAATTAGCAAAATTAGCAAAAAAAATTTAGTTAATTTGAATAGTAATTTGCGATGTTTAACTTTATCCATGCAGATATATATGTCAGATGAATAAACAAATGGGGTTATATTCAATGCATGTTTCAGGGAGAAGAAAAATTACTAAAACAGCACGTAAAAACATTTTATCAATTGCATGTGTGATTAACTAGTACTATGTGTAGTATATAACGGCTAACAGATCCTTTTTCCTACTTCGTATTAATTCGGTAATGTATCAAATGGTCCGTAAATACAGCATATTAGTACTAGCCACCACTACAATTGTTATGTTTTATTTGCACTTATTTTTTCACTTCCAACACACCTTCACAATTAAGTTATTACATGTTAGTGTTTTATAGCATATGAGAGCATATTTAAATAGTGGCATATTTCGCGATTTACATTAGAGATACACTATTTGTATAATGATGAAAATGAACAAGTGTATAAATACAGCAAGCCACAACCCAATACAAAATTTACGTGATCAATAAAAACATTACAATTCACACTAAAAAATTAGCAATCAGCATAAAAATACAAAACTTATTGTCATTTTAAACGTTTCGGATTAATTAGAGTAACTAGTACAAAAACTTCACCAACCATTTAAACAACATTTAAAAACTTCAACATTCTCTCAGCCCTTCGCTAGATTGAAAGCGACTCGGTATCTATTGAATGATTGATTCGAGTATTTTCACTCGGACAGAAGTAAGGTTTCGCATAATTTATACTTGGCAATAAAGCCATAGAATTATTTAATTGCATATGAATTGCTTACAAAACATTGAAAGACAAATTCGCAATTTCGCTGTGAATTTGAAAAAAAACATACTAAACGAAAAAATTGAGAAAGCAAAAAAAATAAAAATCGAAAAAAAATTTCAAAAATTTTTCGAAAAAAAATATTTTAAAGCAAATTCTCATTCGGATAGTGTTTTCTTCAATTGGAGATACACTGATTAACTGTAGTTTTTTGCGCAACCAATTTTTCAATTTGGATGCGTTAAACAACATCAAAAGTAAAAAAATACAAAAAATTATTTTTGTC
>CAUVYR010000322.1:0-7500 GCA_963556235.1 Cryptophagus acutangulus | reverse complement strand
CCAAAGCTATAGCGTTGCAGATTGGTGTTTAAACAGAGTCTGTCTGAGAGCACCGCAGCTAAAACAGTCTCTCCAGGTCGGAGACGGCACTAGGTCCGACTGCCAACACAGGAGAGGGCTTGCCACGGGTCAGACGCATTAAGCGGCCCTGCACCATCTATATACCGTCGAGCAAGCAGACCGGGGCACCGTAAGTCCAAACGGAATGATAATAAAACCAACCGATTGGGCTCCATTACGAGCCTTAGATCTGCGCCCAACGGATCGCAACGTCCTACTAGGGGAAAAGTGCACGCATTCGAAACAATTTGAAAAAATGCAGGCGCTGGTACACAAACGAATTTGTCTCCTGTCGCACAGCAACATTTACATTGAATCGAGACACGATTGAATTTCCCCTTTCGAACTTTCGGGTTTCTCAGGTTTACCCCTGAACGGTTTCACGTACTATTGAACTCTCTCTTCAAAGTGCTTTTCAACTTTCCCTCACGGTACTTGTTCGCTATCGGTCTCGTGGTTATATTTAGCCTTAGATGGAGTTTACCACCCACTTAGGGCTGCACTCTCAAGCAACCCGACTCTGAGGAGAGATCCTCCCGAAATCGGCAGCAGTCACTACGGGCCTGGCACCCTCTATGGGTTATGGCCCCGTTCAAGAAGGACTTGGACACGCCGCACAATCTCGGGATAAATGGATCCTCCCTAACACCACATTTCCCAGCGTCCGAAACGGCCGCGGGATTCAGTGCTGGGCTTTTTCCTGTTCGCTCGCAGCTACTAAGGAAATCCTAGTTAGTTTCTTTTCCTCCGCTTATTAATATGCTTAAATTCAGCGGGTAGTCTCACCTGATCTGAGGTCGCATTATCAAAAATAAACCATTTAAAATATTGTTTAATGCACTTACGCACACTCGTGTTTTCTATTCTAAATATATAATATTGGTATTGTAAGCATTATTTAGACGCAATTTCATATATGAGACAACTTTTCTATTTTATATTTTGGCCTACGTTCTGACGTCGATTCGACGAGATTCTCAATTTATACTGATCAAAATCAGATATAAACTGCGTGAAACTCGGACACGACAAACGTACACACATATTTTATAGTATAGTGCATAATGATCGTCAATGTTACAAATTATATAAATATTTTAACACTTGTGGTGTGGTGTCGTCATATCAATATAATAAATTTTGCAAGAATACCAGAATATAAAGTCTGTTAAACTTTTCTTTCATAATATTCAAGCTGCTTTCGCATTTTACGATACCGCGACATTAGAAAAAAAATCTCTGCTGCCGCGAGCATCGAACTCGCTCCGACATTTTGCTAAGTTAATAACAAAATCGAGCAGTCGTTAAAATTGATACGACCCTCAGCCAGGAGTGGTCCGGGAACAGTATCCGAGGACCGCAATGTGCGTTCAAAATGTCGATGTTCATGTGTCCTGCAGTTCACAAGTAGACGCGCAATTAGCTGCGTTCTTCATCGACCCACGAGCCAAGTGATCCACCGTTCAGGGTAATCATAAAATGTTTAACAGTCACCATTACGTGTTACATGCTATTTGTCAAAGTTGCAATTGTGTTCATATAAAAATCAAATAGGATGTAAATTATAGCAAAGGCCGAAACTTGAATATAACAACAAAGTTAACATCAAAACCAGTACAACAGAGGCGAAAATCTTTAAACACACACACACGTACAAAACGAAAAAACATATTTCAATTGTCAAATAGTGTTGTAGAGGTCACGGCAAATTAATGCACATGGGAATTCGACTCTGTAACTACTATTTTTTTAATTGAAGGTTTTTGCTGTGTACTTAACAATTTAGTGTACCAAAACTGTTGTAACTAGATATTTCATTGGCAAGCTATTTCACATTTACACTCGAATTTGCAACAATTATTGTTAAAAAGCCAAATAATAGATTGTGATATGTATTTCTTTTTCGTACAAGTGCGACACTTCTGTGCAAGTCAATCGACCATTAAAACATTAATGGGACTTATGACATCAGAGTGACTAGACCACTATGTACTATATTTTGACAACAGACACAATGAATAGCAAAACTCAATGCAAAAGTGACAAAATAATGTGTACTTTACAAGCGAAACCCGTGTGGTTTCTTGTAACGCTAACAATGTTGCCAAGTTACTTGCGTAAAAAGTGCGACGTACTGGAAGAAAAGCAAATGAAATTTAGTATACAACGCACAGCTAACAGATCCTTTTTCCTACTTCGTATTAATTCGGTAATGTATCAAATGGTCCGTTTGTCATATACTAAAATTTACACAAGTGCCAATCATCACTGACTATCTTACTACTAACTTTTATGAACGCTTTTTACAAGTGCAACTTAGAGTGCGCTAGTGCATCGCACGGTTTTCACAACTTGAAAAGATTAATTTCAGTAGCAAATTGTCAAACTTCTGTATAAGTCAATCAACATTCAGATTTCTGAATGGGCATGACATTGAAGAACAATATTTACTACTTACTATCATCAATGTACAGATAATACAAACACACTATAAAGCTTCTAACTAATAAGTGTTTTTGTTTACATAAACATACTAAAGTAACAATCTTCAAAGTAAAGTTGCATTATGGTAAGTGCAAACTCGACCGGTAGATATACTGAAACAATTTCTGTTTATATACTGATTTATGCTAAAATTTGTCTATCGTTGTCATAACAGTTAACTCGATACTTTTGCAAAGCAATTCTAATATTGTCGTACACTAAAAAAACATTTGTGCAGAACTCAAACAAAACAAAAAAAGAGATTGCTTACGGATAAAATCCTTGCACTCTCACACTAATGTTTTTGCATATTGTTCTTTTTGCACAGTTTTTAAAGCACACGATGCAATAAAACATTGTATTTCATCAACACATTAACCTGACATACAAAGGGACTAAATGACATAATTTATGTCGATTAAGTATATGTGATCTTTGGTTAATGTGGCTGCAAATACGTTTTATTGCACATTTACAGTATCATTTGTAACTATATCGTTATGACTAAGAAAAAAATTAACAAAAATGTAATGCGTTCAAATTTTGCTCAAAAGACGTGTTCAGAAAATAAGTGAGTAAAAGTATTAATAAATGAGAACCATTAAAATTACATCATGATTAGACCTATGATAGATAAAAGTTTACCGTCTCCTTCGGAGAGGTGGCAACCATCTTTCGGGCGGTATCTAATCATTTTTGATGAATAATTACGGATTTAACATATTTATTGACTTCTACCTATAAATCACTCAGTCATCTTAATTACATTGTCTCATTTGAGCAAAATAAGTGAAAGTAAATCGGTAATGATCCTTCCGCAGGTTCACATACGGAAACCTTGTTACGACTTTTACTATCTCTAAATGATCAAGTTTGGTCATCTTTCCAGCAACATCGGCAACGTCGAAACGCCACCGCGTACCGGTCCGAAGACCTCACTAAATCATTCAATCGGTAGTAGCGACGGGCGGTGTGTACAAAGGGCAGGGACGTAATCAACGCGAGCTTATGACTCGCGCTTACTGGGAATTCCTCGTTCATGGGGAACAATTGCAAGCCCCAATCCCTAGCACGAAGGGGGTTCAGCGGGTTACCCGGACCGTTCGGTCAGGGAGGACACGCTGATCCCTTCAGTGTAGCGCGCGTGCGGCCCAGAACATCTAAGGGCATCACTGATCTGTTATGGCTCAATCTCGTGCGACTAGAAGCCGCCTGTCCCTCTAAGAAGATATGTTTGTACGCCGACAGTAAAAACCGCGAACGACAAGGAGCGAACCCCAAGTCGACGGGCCTTTAAGATGTCGAGTACGCCTAGTTAGTAGGCTAGAGTCTCGTTCGTTATCGGAATTAACCTGACAGATCACTCCACGAACTAAGAACGACCATGCACCACCACCCACCGAATCAAGAAAGAGCTCTCAATCTGTCAATCCTTCCGGTGTCTGGGCCTGGTAAGGTTCCCCGTGTTGAGTCAAATTAAGCCGCAGGCTCCACTCCTGGTGGTGCCCTTCCGTCAATTCCTTTAAGTTTCAGCTTTGCAACCATACTTCCCCCGGAACCCAAAAGCTTTGGTTTCCCGGAAGCTGCCCGCCGAGTCATCGGAGGAACGTCGGCGGATCGCTAGCTGGCATCGTTTATGGTTAGAACTAGGGCGGTATCTGATCGCCTTCGAACCTCTAACTTTCGTTCTTGATCAATGAAAACGTTTTTGGCAAATGCTTTCGCTTAAGTCCGTCTTGCGACGATCCAAGAATTTCACCTCTAACGTCGCAATACGAATGCCCCCATCCGTTCCTATTAATCATTACCTCAGTGTTCAGAAAACCAACAAAATAGAACCGAGGTCCTATTATATTATTCCATGCACAGAATATTTAGGCAAAATTTTAGCCTGCTTTAAGCACTCTAATTTGTTCAAAGTAAATGTGCCGGCCCACCTCGACACTCAATAAAGAGCACCGCGGCGGGATTGAGTTGGGCCACCCTTGCGAGTTAAGCCCACCGGCAGGACGTCCCGCGGCACGCCAGTTAACACCGCGGACGATGAACCGGCGGCACGGGACACAAGTCCGACTACGAGCTTTTTAACCGCAACAACTTTAATATACGCTATTGGAGCTGGAATTACCGCAGCTGCTGGCACCAGACTTGCCCTCCAATTGATCCTTGTTAAAGGATTTAAAGTGTACTCATTCCGATTACGGGGCCTCGGATGAGTCCCGTATCGTTATTTTTCGTCACTACCTCCCCGTGCTGGGAGTGGGTAATTTGCGCGCCTGCTGCCTTCCTTGGATGTGGTAGCCGTTTCTCAGGCTCCCTCTCCGGAATCGAACCCTGATTCCCCGTTACCCGTTACAACCATGGTAGGCGCAGAACCTACCATCGACAGTTGATAAGGCAGACATTTGAAAGATGCGTCGCCGGTGCGAGACCGTGCGATCAGCATAAAGTTATTCAGAGTCACCAAATTGTACGATGACGAGCAAGCCCGCCACCGATTGGTTTTGATCTAATAAAAGCACTCCTTCCGTTTCCGGTCGGAGTTCTATTTGCATGTATTAGCTCTAGAATTACCACAGTTATCCAAGTAAATGTGGGTACGATCTAAGGAACCATAACTGATTTAATGAGCCTTTCGCGGTTTCACTTTAATTTAGCTTGTACTGAGACATGCATGGCTTAATCTTTGAGACAAGCATATGACTACTGGCAGGATCAACCAGGGAGCTGTTTTTAATTTACAAACGACGATCATATTGAATAAACAAAATAATTGTACATATTGCAAAGAACAAATCTCCACTTTTGTTGACACAAAAATATGGATTTCACTGATTAACAGAAAACACGTGTTTTGCATCAAAACAAAATAAATTGTAAAGACGCCACGTTTTTATTTCTGAAACAGACGAGTTCCTTAAATATTTTTGCACTTTTATGTCTACACACTTTTTTACCATTCTATAACACTCTATTGACTAACACAAGAACGTTTTGACTAGTAAATAATGCTGCATTCTGCAAATCTGTCCATTTTTATAAATTTGATTCGAGGGTAGTACAAAACTATGCCAATGCGTTATGATGTGTGTATAAATGATGTTAACGGCTAACAGATCCTTTTTCCTACTTCGTATTAATTCGGTAATGTATCAAATGGTCCGTATACATTTATAACACACAATCATAGTATACATGATCAGCCTCAATACTGCTTTCGTGATGGGTCTTCTACAAACGTAGTCACCATATGTTTCCCATACAAATAAATATCAACAGATAGACAAGCTCAAACAGATTTTTTTTTAGATTTGGACACCCAATCTAAGTACTACTAACCACCAAACTAATAGCACAAAATTGCGGTCCGTGTTTTTTTTTCTTGTTAAAACACACTTGCTACTGTTCTTTTTTAAAAATTTGTAATATCACAAAAATTTAAGCTTCAAGGGTAATACAAAACTATGCCAATGCGTTATGATATGTATAAATGATGTTAACGGCTAACAGATCCTTTTTCCTACTTCGTATTAATTCGGTAATGTATCAAATGGTCCGTATACATTTATAACACATCATAACGACACGTAGTCACCATATATTTCCCATTCTTAAACTTACAGACAGACAAACAAAAACAGTGCACCTGAGGCGTTCTTCAAATGCAATTTCCAATTGCCGATAGCTTCACGCAACAGATACAACTAGCCCAACAAAACTAGCAGCAAATCGTTTTTGGTTCAAGTTTCCATCGAAACTTTTAGTGTTACTAAAGTTCAACCACTTTCAGTGGTTTTATACTTATTACGTACTTTACCAAATTTATTGGTCAGTTACGCACTCGGCATTAGCCACTAGCTTCTTAGCATTACTAGTGGCCTACCTTAATTGCAGCTAATTAGCAAAATTAGCAAAAAAAATTTAGTTAATTTGAATAGTAATTTGCGATGTTTAACTTTATCCATGCAGATATATATGTCAGATGAATAAACAAATGGGGTTATATTCAATGCATGTTTCAGGGAGAAGAAAAATTACTAAAACAGCACGTAAAAACATTTTATCAATTGCATGTGTGATTAACTAGTACTATGTGTAGTATATAACGGCTAACAGATCCTTTTTCCTACTTCGTATTAATTCGGTAATGTATCAAATGGTCCGTAAATACAGCATATTAGTACTAGCCACCACTACAATTGTTATGTTTTATTTGCACTTATTTTTTCACTTCCAACACACCTTCACAATTAAGTTATTACATGTTAGTGTTTTATAGCATATGAGAGCATATTTAAATAGTGGCATATTTCGCGATTTACATTAGAGATACACTATTTGTATAATGATGAAAATGAACAAGTGTATAAATACAGCAAGCCACAACCCAATACAAAATTTACGTGATCAATAAAAACATTACAATTCACACTAAAAAATTAGCAATCAGCATAAAAATACAAAACTTATTGTCATTTTAAACGTTTCGGATTAATTAGAGTAACTAGTACAAAAACTTCACCAACCATTTAAACAACATTTAAAAACTTCAACATTCTCTCAGCCCTTCGCTAGATTGAAAGCGACTCGGTATCTATTGAATGATTGATTCGAGTATTTTCACTCGGACAGAAGTAAGGTTTCGCATAATTTATACTTGGCAATAAAGCCATAGAATTATTTAATTGCATATGAATTGCTTACAAAACATTGAAAGACAAATTCGCAATTTCGCTGTGAATTTGAAAAAAAACATACTAAACGAAAAAATTGAGAAAGCAAAAAAAATAAAAATCGAAAAAAAATTTCAAAAATTTTTCGAAAAAAAATATTTTAAAGCAAATTCTCATTCGGATAGTGTTTTCTTCAATTGGAGATACACTGATTAACTGTAGTTTTTTGCGCAACCAATTTTTCAATTTGGATGCGTTAAACAACATCAAAAGTAAAAAAATA
>CAUVYR010000321.1:649339-807290 GCA_963556235.1 Cryptophagus acutangulus | reverse complement strand
CAGTATATCTACTTGTATATTTTATTACGTTTTTATTTATTTATTTTAATAATTCA
This sequence comes from Cryptophagus acutangulus, assembly GCA_963556235.1. NCBI lineage: Eukaryota > Metazoa > Arthropoda > Insecta > Coleoptera > Cryptophagidae > Cryptophagus > Cryptophagus acutangulus. Next base: position 807,234 of record CAUVYR010000321.1, on the reverse strand, counting down.
TAAATTTTTAAATAATAACTTGGGCACTTTTTAATAACTTTTATTCAAATTAATACTTTTTAAAAGTTCAAAAAGCATCGTATTGCATACATTAAGGGCGTTTAAACAGTATGTCTACTTGTACATTTTTTACGTTTTTAATTATGTACTTTAAAAATTTATCAAATTTGAAATAATAACTTTGCTCACTTTTTAATACCTTTTATTCAAATTAATATTTTTCAAAAATTCAAAAAGCATTGTGTTGCATACATCAAGGGCGTTCCAACAGTATTTTTACTTAAACATTTTTTAACGATTTTGATTATTTATTTTAAAAATTTGTCAAGTTTGAAATAATAACTTCGGCACTTTTTGATAACTTTTACGCAAATTAATATTTTTTTTAAAATTCCAAACGCATTGTGTTGCATGCATCAAGGGCTTTCCAGCAGTATATTTACTTGTAAATTTTTTTATGTTTTTATTTCAAAAATTTATCAAATTTGAAATAATAACTTTGGCACTTTTTAATAACTTTTACGCAAATTAATATTTTTCAAAAATTCAAAAAGCATCGTGTTGCATACATCAAGGGATTTTCAACAGTATGTCACCTTGTTATGGTATTATGTTTTTAATGATTTTTTTTTTTTTTTAAATTAAATTTGAAATAGTAACTTGGGCACTTTTAAATAACTTTTATTCAAATTAATATTTTTCAAAAATTCAAAAAGCATTGTGTTGCATACATCAAGGGCTTTCCAGCAGTATATTTACTTGTACTTTTTTTTATGTTTTTAATTATTTATTTCAAAAATTCATCAAATTTTAAATAACAACTTTGGCACTTTTTAATAACTTTTACGCAAATTAATATTTTTCAGAAGTTTCAAAAGCATCGTGTTGCATACATCAAGAGCTTTCCAGCAGTATGTTTTTTTTGTAATTTTTTTATGTTTTTATTGATTTATTTCAAAAATTCATCAAATTTGAAATAATAACTTCGTCACTTTTTAATAACTTTTACCCAAATTAATACTTTTCAAAAATTCGAAAAGCATGGTGTTGCATACATCAAGGGGTTTTCAGCAGTATATTCAATTGTACATTTTTTTATGTTTTTAATTACTTATTTCAAAAATTCATCAAACTTTAAATAATAACTTCGGCACTTTTTAATAACTTTTACGCAAAATAATATTTTTTAAAAATTTGAAAAGCATCGTGTTGCATACATAAAGGGCTTTCTAACACTATTTCTACTTAAATATTTTATTACGTTTTTATTGATTTATTTTAAAAATTTATTAAATTTGAAATAATAACTTGGGCACTTTTTAATAACTTTTATTCAATTTAATATTTTGTAAAAATTCAAAACGCATCGTGTTGCATACATCAAAGGCTTTCTAACAGTATATTTACTTGTATATTTTATTACGTTTTTGATTATTTATTTTAAAAATTTATCAAATTTTAAATAATAACTTGGGCACTTTTTAATAACATTGTTTCAAATTAATATTTTTCAAAAATTCAAAAAGAATTGGGTTGCATACATCAAAGGCGTTCAACCAGTATTTCTACTTGTATATTTTTTTACGTTTTTAATTATTTATTTTAAAAATTTATCAAGTTTGAAATTATAACTTCGGCACTTTTTGATAACTTTAACGCAAATTAATATTTTTTAAAAATTCAAAAAGCATTGTGTTGCATACATCAAGTGCTTTCCAGCTGTATGTTTACTTGTACATTTTTTTTATGTTTTTAATTATTTATTTCAAAAATTCATCAAATTTAAAATAATAACTTCGGCACTTTTTAATAACTTTTCGCAATTTAATATTTTTCAAAAATTCAAAAAGCATCGTGTTGCATACATCAAGGGCTTTTTAAAAGTATGTCTACTTGAATATTTTAGTATGTTTTTAAGAATTTATTTTGAAAATTCATCAAATTTTAAATACTAGCTTGGGCACTTTTTAATAACTTTTATTCAAATTAATACTTATCAAAAGTTTAAAACGCATCATGTTGCATACATCAATTGCCTTCCAGCAGTATGTTTACTTGTACATTTTTTTATGTTTTTAATTATTTATTTCAAAAATTCATCAAATTTAAAATAATAACTTCGGCACTTTTTAATAACTTTTCGCAATTTAATATTTTTCAAAAATTCAAAAAGCATCGTGTTGCATACATCAAGGGCTTTTTAAAAGTATGTCTACTTGAATATTTTAGTATGTTTTTAAGAATTTATTTTGAAAATTCATCAAATTTTAAATACTAGCTTGGGCACTTTTTAATAACTTTTATTCAAATTAATACTTATCAAAAGTTTAAAACGCATCATGTTGCATACATCAATTGCCTTCCAGCAGTATGTTTACTTGTACATTTTTTTATGTTTTTAATTATTTATTTCAAAAATTCATCAAATTTAAAATAATAACTTCGGCACTATTTAATAACTTTTACGCAAATTAATATTTTTTAAAAATTTGAAAAGCATCGTGTTGCATAAATCAAGGGCTTTTTAAAAGTATGTCTACTTGAATATTTTAGTATGTTTTTAAGAATTTATTTTGAAAATTCATCAAATTTTAAATACTAGCTTGGGCACTTTTTAATAACTTTTATTCAAATTAATACTTATCAAAAGTTTAAAACGCATCATGTTGCATACATCAATTGCCTTCCAGCAGTATGTTTACTTGTACTTTTTTTTATGTTTTTAATTATTTATTTCAAAAATTCATCAAATTTTAAATAACAACTTCGGCACTTTTTAATAACTTTTACGCAAATTAATATTTTTCAGAAGTTTGAAAAGCATCGTGTTGCATACATCAAGGGCTTTCCAGCAGTATGTTTTGTTTGTAATTTTTTTTATGTTTTTATTGATTTATTTCAAAAATTCATCAAATTTGAAATAATAACTTCGTCACTTTTTAATAACTTTTACCCAAATTAATACTTTTCAAAAATTCGAAAAGCATGGTGTTGCATACATCAAGGGGTTTTCAGCAGTATATTCAATTGTACATTTTTTTATGTTTTTAATTTCTTATTTCAAAAATTCATCAAACTTTAAATAATAACTTCGGCACTTTTTAATAACTTTTCGCAATTTAATATTTTTCAAAAATTCAAAAAGCATCGTGTTGCATACATCAAGTGCTTTTTAAAAGTATGTCTACTTGTATATTTTAGTATGTTTATAAGAATTTATTTTGAAAATTCATCAAATTTTAAATAATAGCTTGAGCACTTTTTAATAACTTTTATTCAAATTAATACTTATCAAAAGTTTAAAACGCATCATGTTGCATACATCAATTGCCTTCCAGCAGTATGTTTACTTGTACATTTTTTTATGTTTTTAATTATTTATTTCAAAAATTCATCAAATTTGAAATAATAACTTCGGCACTATTTAATAACTTTTACGCAAATTAATATTTTTCAAAAATTTAAAAAGCATCGTGTTGCATACATTAAGGGCTTTCTAACACTATTTCTACTTGTATATTTTATTACGTTTTTATTGATTTATTTTAAAAATTCATCAAATTTTAAATAATAAGTTGGGCACTTTTTAACAACTTTTATTCAATTTAATATTTTGTAAAAATTCAAAACGCATCGTGTTGCATACATCAAAGGCTTTCTAACAGTATATTTACTTGTATATTTTATTCCGTTTTTATTTATTTATTTTAAAAATTTATCAAATTTTAAATAATAACTTGGGCACTTTTTAATAACTTTTATTCAAATTAATACTTTTTAAAAGTTCAAAAAGCATTGTGTTGCATACATTAAGGGCGTTCAAACAGTATGTTTATTTGTACATTTTTTACGTATTTAATTATTTATTTTAAAAATTTGAAATAATAACTTTGCTCACTTTTTAATAACTTTGATTCAAATTAATATTTTTCAAAAATTCAAAAAGAATTGGGTTGCATACATCAAAGACGTTCAACCAGTATTTCTACTTGTATATTTTTTTACGTTTTTAATTATGTATTTTAAAAATTTATCAAGTTTGAAATTATAACTTCGGCACTTTTTGAAAACTTTAACGCAAATTAATATTTTTTAAAAATTCAAAAAGCATTGTGTTGCATACATCAAGTGCTTTCCAGCAGTATGTTAACTTGTACATTTTTTTATGTTTTTAATTATTTATTTCAAAAATTCATCAAATTTGAAATAATAACTTCGGCACTTTTTAATAACTTTTCGCAAATTAATATTTTTCAAAAATTCAAAAAGCATCGTGTTGCATACATCAAGGGCTTTTTAAAAGTATGTCTACTTGAATATTTTAGTATGTTTTTAAGAATTTATTTTGAAAATTCATCAAATTTTAAATACTAGCTTGGGCACTTTTTAATAACTTTTATTCAAATTAATACTTATCAAAAGTTTAAAACGCATCATGTTGCATACATCAATTGCCTTCCAGCAGTATGTTCACTTGTACATTTTTTTATGTTTTTAATTATTTATTTCAAAAATTCATCAAATTTAAAATAATAACTTCGGCACTATTTAATAACTTTTACGCAAATTAATATTTTTTAAAAATTTGAAAAGCATCGTGTTGCATAAATCAAGGGCGTTCCAACAGTATTTCTACTTGTACATTTTTTTACGTTTTTAATCATTTATTTTAAAAATTTAGCAAGTTTGAAATAATAACTTCGGCACTTTTTGATAACTTTAACGCAAATTAATATTTTTTAAAAATTCAAAAAGCATTGTGTTGCATACATCAAGGGCTTTTCAACAATATTTCTACTTGTACATTTTTTTACGATTTTAATTATTTATTTTAAAAATTTATCAAGTTTGAAATCATAACTTCGGCACTTTTTGTAAACTTTTACCCAAATTAATGTTTTTTTTAAATTCAAAACGCATCGTGTTGCATGCATCAAGGGCTATCCAGCAGTATATTTACTTGTAATTTTTTTTATGTTTTATTTATTTATTTTAAAAATTTATCAAATTTGAAATAATAACTTTGGCACTTTTTAAGAACTTTTACGCAAATTAATATTTTTCAAAAATTCAAAAAGCATTGTGTTGTATACATCAAGGGATTTCGAACAGTATGTCTACTTGTATATGGTATTATGTTTTTAATGATTTATTTTATAAATTTATTAAATTTGAAGTAGTAACTTGGGCACTTTTAAATAACTTTTATTCAAATTAATATTTTTCAAAAATTCAAAAAGCATTGTGTTGCATACATCAAGGGCTTTTTAGCAGTATGTTTGCTTGTATATTTTATTGCGTTTTTAAATATTTGTTTTAAAAATTCATCAAATTTGAAATAATAACTTCGGCACTTTTTAATAACTCTTACGCAAATTAATATTTTTCAAAAATTTAAAAAGCATTGCATTGCATACATTCAGGGCTTTGCAACAGTATGTCTACTTGTATATTTTATTACGTTTTTAATAATTTATTTTAAAAATTAATCAAATTTTAAATAATAGCTTGGGCACATCATAATAACTTTTATTCAAATTAATACTTTTCAAAAGTTTAAAATGCATCGTGTTGCATACATCAAGTGCTTTCCAGCAGTATGTTTTTTTGTGAAGTTTTTTATGTTTTTAATAATTTATTTCAAATTTGATGAATTTTTGAAATAAATAAGTAAAAACATAAAAAAAATTCACAAAAAAACATACTGCTGGAAAGCACTTAATGTAAGCAACATGATGCTTTTTAAACTTTTAAAAAGTATTAATTTGATTAAAAGTTATTATAATGTGCCCAAGCTATTATTTAAAATTTGATTAATTTTCAAAATAAATTATTAAAAACGTAATAAAATATACAAGTAAACATATTTGTATATTTTGGAAAGCCCTTAATGTATGCAACACAATGCTTTTTAAATTTTTAAAAAGTATTAATTTGCGTAAAAGTTATTAAAAAGTGCCCAAGTTATTATTTAAAATTTGATAAATTTTTGAAATAAATAATTAAAAACATAAAAAAATGCACAATTAAATATACTGCTGAAAACCCCTTGATGTATGCAACACGATGCTTTTCGAATTTTTGAAAAATATTAAATTGGGTAAAAGTTATTAAAAAGTGCCGAAGTTATTATTTCAAATTTGATAAATTTTTAAAATAAATAATTAAAAACGTAAAAAAATGTACAAGTAGAAATACTGTTGGAACGCCCCTGATTTATGCAACACGATGCTTTTCAAATTTTTAAAAAATATTAATTTGCGTAAAAGTTATTAAATAGTGCCGAAGTTATTATTTCAAATTTGATGAATTTTTGAAATAAATAATTAAAAACATAAAAAAATGTACAAGTAAACATACTCCTGGAAGGCAATTGATGTATGCAACACGATGCGTTTTAAACTTTTGAAAAGTATTAATTTGAATACAAGTTATTAAAAAGTGCCCAAGCTATTATTTAAAATTTGATGAATTTTCAAAATAAATTCTTAAAAACATACTAAAATTTACAAGTAGACATACTGTTAAAAATCCCTTGATGTATGCAACACGATGCTTTTCAAACTTGTAAAAAATATTAATTTGCGTAAAAGTTATTAAAAAGTGCCGAAGTTGTAATTTAAAATTTGATGAATTTTTGAAATAAATAATTAAAAACATAAAAAAATTACAAGTAAATATACTGCTGGAAAGCCCTTAATGTATGCAACACAATGCTTTTTGAATTTTTAAAAAATATTAATTTAAGTTAAAGTTATCAAAAATTGCCGAAGTTTTAATTTCAAACTTGATAAATTTTTAAACTAAATAATTAAAAACCTGAAAAAATGTACAAGTAGAAACATGTATGAACGCCCTTGATGTATGCAACACGATGCTTTTTGAATTTTTGAAAAATTTCAATTTGCTTAAAAGTTATTAAAAAGTGCTCAAGTTATTATTTAAAATTTGACGAATTTTCGAAATAAGTAATTAAAAACATAAAAAAATGGACAATTAAATATACTGCTGAAAACCCCTTGATGTATGCAACACGATGCTTTTCGAATTTTTGAAAAATATTAATTTGGGTAAAAGTTATTAAAAAGTGACGAAGTTTTATTTCAAATTTAATAAATTTTTAAAATAAATCATTAAAAACATAATACCATATACAAGTAGACATACTGTTAGAAATCCCTTGATGTATGCAACACAATGCTTTTTGAAAAATATTAATTTGAATAAAAGTTAATAAAAAGTGCCCAAGTTATTATTTAAAATTTGATGAATTTTTAAAATAAATAAATAAAAAGTGATAAAATATACTGTTGAAAAGCCCTTGATGTATGCAACACGATGCTTTTTGAATTTTTAAAAAATATTAATTTGCGTTAAAGTTATCAAAAAGTGCCGAAGTTATTATTTCAAACTTGATAAATTTTTAAAATAAATAATTAAAAACGTAAAAAAATGTACAAGTAGAAATACTGTTGGAAAGCCCTTAATGTGTGCAACACAATGCTTTTTGAATTTTTGAAAAATATTAATTTGCGTAAGAGTTATTAAAAAGTGCCGAAGTTATTATTTCAAATTTGATGAATTTTTAAATTAATATATTAAAAACGTAAAAAAAAGTACAAATTACCATACTGTTAAAAAGCGCTTGATATATGCCACACGATGCGTTTTGAATATTTGAAAAATATTAATTTGCATAAAAGTTATTAAAAAAAGCCGAAGTTATTATTTCTAACTTGATGAATTTTTAAAATAAATATTCAAAAACGCAATAAAATATACAAGCAAACATACTGTTAAAAAGCCCTTGATGTATGCAACACAATGCTTTTTGAATTTTTGAAAAATATTAATTTGAATAAAAGTTATTTAAAAGTGCCCAAGTTACTATTTCAAATTTAATAAATTTTTAAAATAAATCATTAAAAACATAATACTATATACAAGTAGACATACTGTTGGAAATCCCTTGATGTATGCAACACAATGCTTTTTGAATTTTTGAAAAATATTAATTTGCGTAAAAGTTATTAAAAAGTGCCAAAGTTATTATTTCAAATTTGATAAATTTTTGAAATAAATAAATAAAAACATAAAAAAAAATTACAAGTAAATATACTGCTGGAAAGCCCTTGATGCATGCAACACGATGCGTTTTGAATTTAAAAAAAAATATTAATTTGCGTAAAAGTTATCAAAAAGTGCCGAAGTCATTATCTCAAACTTGATACATTTTTAAAATAAATAATTAAAATCGTAAAAAAATGTACAAGTAGAGAAATTGTTGGAACGCCCCTGATGTATGCAACACGATGTTTTTTGAATTTTTGAAAAATATTAATTTGAATAAAAGTTATTAAAAAGTGCCCAAGTTATTATTTAAAATTAGATGATTTTTTAAAATAAATAAATAAAAACGTGATAAAATATACTGTTGGAAAGCCCTTGATGTATGCAACACGATGCTTTTTGAATTTTTTAAAAAATATTAATTTGCGTTAAAGTTATCAAAAAGTGCCAAAGTTATTATTTCAAACTTGATAAATTTTTAAAATAAATAATTAAAAACGTAAAAAAATGTACAAGTAGAAATACTGTTGGAACGCCCCTGATTTATGCAACACGATGCTTTTCAAACTTCTAAAAAATATTAATTTGCGTAAAAGTTATTAAAAAGTGCCGAAGTTGTTATTTAAAATTTGATAAATTTTTGAAATAAATAATTAAAAACATAAAAAAATGTACAAGTAAACATACTGCTGGAAGGCAATTGATGTATGCAACACGATGCGTTTTAAACTTTTGAAAAGTATTAATTTGAATAAAAGTTATTAAAAAGTGCCCAAGCTATTATTTAAAATTTGATGAATTTTCAAAATAAATTCTTAAAAACATACTAAAATATACAAGTAGACATACTGTTAAAAATCCCTTGATGTATGCAACACGATGCTTTTCAAACTTCTACAAAATATTAATTTGCGTAAAAGTTATTAAAAAGTGCCGAAGTTGTAATTTAAAATTTGATGAATTTTTAAACTAAATAATTAAAAACGTAAAAAATGGACAATTAAATATACTGCTGAAAACCCCTTGATGTATGCAACACGATGCTTTTCGAATTTTTGAAAAATATTAATTTGGGTAAAAGTTATTAAAAAGTGCCCAAGCTATTATTTAAAATTTGATGAATTTTCAAAATAAATTCTTAAAAACATACTAAAATTTACAAGTAGACATACTGTTAAAAAGCCCTTGATGTATGCAACACGATGCTTTTCAAACTTCTAAAAAATATTAATTTGCGTAAAAGTTATTAAAAAGTGCCGAAGTTGTAATTTAAAATTTGATGAATTTTTGAAATAAATAATTAAAAACATAAAAAAAAATTACAAGTAAATATACTGCTGGAAAGCCCCTAATGTATGCAACACAATGCTTTTTTCATTTTTAAAAAATATTAATTTAAGTTAAAGTTATCAAAAATTGCCGAAGTTTTAATTTCAAACTTGATAAATTCTTAAACTAAATAATTAAAAACGTAAAAGAATGTACAAGTAGAAACATTGTTCGAACGCCCTTGATGTATGCAACACGATGCTTTTTGAATTTTTGAAAAATTTCAATTTGCGTAAAAGTTATTAAAAAGTGCTCAAGTTATTATTTAAAATTTGATGAATTTTCGAAATAAGTAATTAAAACCATAAAAAAATAGACAATTAAATATACTGCTGAAAACCCCTTGATGTATGCAACACGATGCTTTTCGAATTTTTGAAAAATATTAATTTGGGTAAAAGTTATTAAAAAGTGACGAAGTTTTATTTCAAATTTAATACATTTTTAAAATAAATCATTAAAAACATAATACCATATACAAGTAGACATACTGTTGGAAATCACTTGATGTATGCAACACAATGCTTTTTGAATTTTTGAAAAATATTAATTTAAATAAAAGTTATTAAAAAGTGCCCAAGTTATTATTTAAAATTTGATGATTTTTTAAAATAAATAAATAAAAACGTGATAAAATATACTGTTGGAAAGCTCTTGATGTATGCAACACGATGCTTTTTAAATTTTTTAAAAAATATTAATTTGCGTTAAAGTTATCAAAAAGTGCCGAAGTTATTATTTCAAACTTGATAAATTTTTAAAATAAATAATTAAAAACGTAAAAAAATGTACAAGTAGAAATACTGTTGGAACGCCCCTGATTTATGCAACACGATGCTTTTCAAATTTTTAAAAAATATTAATTTGCGTAAAAGTTATTAAATAGTGCCGAAGTTATTATTTCAAATTTGATGAATTTTTGAAATAAATAATTAAAAACATAAAAAAATGTACAAGTAAACATACTGCTGGAAGGCAATTGATGTATGCAACACGATGCGTTTTAAACTTTTGAAAAGTATTAATTTGAATAAAAGTTATTAAAAAGTGCCCAAACTATTATTTAAAATTTGATGAATTTTCAAAATAAATTCTTAAAAACATACTAAAATATACAAGTAGACATACTGTTAAAAATCCCTTGATGTATGCAACACGATGCTTTTCAAACTTCTACAAAATATTAATTTGCGTAAAAGTTATTAAACAGTGCCGAAGTTGTAATTTAAAATTTGATGAATTTTTGAAATAAATTATTAAAAACATAAAAAAATTTACAAGTAAATATACTGCTGGAAAGCCCTTAATGTATGCAACACAAAGCTTTTTGAATTTTTAAAAAATATTAATTTGCGTTAAAGTTATCAAAAATTGCCGAAGTTTTAATTTCAAACTTGATAAATTTTTAAACTAAATAATTAAAAACGTAAAAAATGGACAATTAAATATACTGCTGAAAACCCCTTGATGTATGCAACACGATGCTTTTCGAATTTTTGAAAAATATTAATTTGGGTAAAAGTTATTAAAAAGTGCCCAAGCTATTATTTAAAATTTGATGAATTTTCAAAATAAATTCTTAAAAACATACTAAAATATACAAGTAGACATACTGTTAAAAAGCCCTTGATGTATGCAACACGATGCTTTTCAAACTTCTGAAAAATATTAATTTGCGTAAAAGTTATTAAAAAGTGCCAAAGTTGTTATTTAAAATTTGATGAATTTTTGAAATAATTTATTAAAAGCGTAAAAAAAAGTACAAGTTACTATACTGTTAAAAATCCGTTGATATATGCCACACGATGCGTTTTGAATATTTGAAAAATATTAATTTGCATAAAAGTTATTAAAAAAAGCCGAAGTTATTATTTCTAACTTGATAAAATTTTAAAATAAATATTCAAAAACGCAATAAAATATACAAGCAAACATACTGCTAAAAAGCCCTTGATGTATGCAACACAATGCTTTTGAATTTTTAAAAAATATTAATTTGAATAAAAGTTATTTAAAAGTGCCCAAGTTACTATTTCAAATTTAATAAATTTTTAAAATAAATCAATAAAAACATAATACCATATACAAGTAGACATACCGTTGGAAATCCCTTGATGTATGGAACACGATGCTTTTTGAATTTTTGAAAAATATTAATTTCCGTAAAAGTTATTAAAAAGTGCCAAAGTTATTATTTCAAATTTGATAAATTTTTGAAATAAATAAATAACAACATAAAAAAATTACAAGTAAATATACTGCTGGAAAGCCCTTGATGCATGCAACACGATGCGTTTTGAATTTAAAAAAAATATTAATTTGCGTAAAAGTTATCAAAAAGTGCCGAAGTTATTTTTTCAAACTTGATAAATTTTTAAAATAAATAATAAAAATCGTAAAAAAATGTACAAGTAGAAATATTGTTGGAACGCCCTCTATATATGCAACGATGCTTTTTGAATTTTTGAAAAATATTAATTTGAATAAAAGTTATTAAAAACCCTTTGATGTATTTATTTTAAAAATTCCTTGATGTATGCAACCCGATGCTTTTTGAATTTTTAAAAAATATTAATTTGCGTTAAAGTTATCAAAAATTGCCGAAGTTTTAATTTCAAACTTGATAAATTTTTAAACTAAATAATTAAAAACGTAAAAAAATGGACAATTAAATATACTGCTGAAAACCCCTTGATGTATGCAACACGATGCTTTTCGAATTTTTGAAAAATATTAATTTGGGTAAAAGTTATTAAAAAGTGCCCAAGCTATTATTTAAAATTTGATGAATTTTCAAAATAAATTCTTAAAAACATACTAAAATATACAAGTAGACATACTGTTAAAAAGCCCTTGATGTATGCAACACGATGCTTTTCAAACTTCTGAAAAATATTAATTTGCGTAAAAGTTATTAAAAAGTGCCGAAGTTGTTATTTAAAATTTGATGAATTTTTGAAATAATTTATTAAAAGCGTAAAAAAAGTACAAGTTACTATACTGTTAAAAAGCCCTTGATATATGCCACACGATGCGTTTTGAATATTTGAAAAATATTAATTTGCATAAAAGTTATTAAAAAAAGCCGAAGTTATTATTTCTAACTTGATAAATTTCTAAAATAAATATTCAAAAACGCAATAAAATATACAAGCAAACATACTGCTAAAAAGCCCTTGATGTATGCAACACAATGCTTTTGAATTTTTTAAAAATATTAATTTAAATAAAAGTTATTTAAAAGTGCCCAAGTTACTATTTCAAATTTAATACATTTTTAAAATAAATCAATAAAAACATAATACCATATACAAGTAGACATACTGTTGGAAATCCCTTGATGTATGCAACACGATGCTTTTTGAATTTTTGAAAAATATTAATTTGCGTAAAAGTTATTAAAAAGTGCCAAAGTTATTATTTCAAATTTGATAAATTTTTGAAATAAATAAATAACAACATAAAAAAAATTACAAGTCAATATACTGCTGGAAAGCCCTTGATGCATGCAACACGATGCGTTTTGAATTTAAAAAAAATATTAATTTGCGTAAAAGTTATCAAAAAGTGCCGAAGTTATTATTTCAAACTTGATAAAATTTTAAAACAAATAATAAAAATCGTAAAAAAATGTACAAGTAAAAAAATTGTTGGAACGCCCTTTATGTATGCAACGATGCTTTTTGAATTTTTGAAAAATATTAATTTGAATAAAAGTTATTAAAAAGCCCTTGATGTATTTATTTTAAAAATCCCTTGATGTATGCAACCCGATGCTTTTTGAATTTTTAAAAAATATTAATTTGCGTAAAAGTTATTAAAAAGTACCGAAGTTATTATTTCAAATTTGATGAATTTTTGAAATAAATTATTAAAAACATAAAAAAATTTACAAAAAACACATACTGCTGGAAAGCACTTGATGTATGCAACATGATGCTTCTTAAACTTTTGAAAAGTATTAATTTGAATAAAAGTTATTATAATGTGCCCAAGCTATTATCTAAAATTTGATTAATTTTTAAAATAAATTATTAAAAACGTAATAAAATATACAAGTAGACATACTGTTGGAAATCCCTTAATGTATGCAACACAATGCCTTTTGAATTTTTAAAAAATATTAATTTGCGTAAAAGTTATTAAAAAGTGCCGAAGTTATTATTTCAAATTTGATAGATTTTTGAAATAATTTGTTAAAAACGTAAAAAAAGTACAAGTTACCATACTGTTAAAAAGCCCTTGATACATGCCATACGATGCGTTTTGAATATTTAAAAAATATTAATTTGCATAAAAGTTATTAAAAAAAGCCGAAGTTATTATTTCTAACTTGATGAATTTTGAAAATAAATATTTAAAAACGCAATAAAATATACAAGCAAACATACTGCTGAAAAGCCCTTGATGTATGCAACGCAATGCTTTTTGAATTTTTGAAAAGTATTAATTTGAATAAAAGTTATTAAAAAGTGCCCAAGTTATTATTTAAAATTTGATGAATTTTTGAAATAAGTAATTAAAAACATAAAAAATGGACAATTAAATATACTGCTAAAAACCCCTTGATGTATGCAACACGATGCTTTTCGAATTTTTGAAAAATATTAATTTGGGTAAAAGTTATTAAAAAGTGACGAAGTTTTATTTCAAATTTGATGAATTTTTGAAATAAATTATTAAAAACATAAAAATTTTTACAAAAAAACATACTGCTGGAAAGCACTTGATGTATGCAACACGGTGCTTTTTAAACTTTTGAAAAATATTAATTTGCGTAAAAGTTATTAAAAAGTGCCAAAGTTATTATTTCAAATTTTATAAATTTTTGAAATAAATAAATAAAAACATAAAAAAAATTAAAGTAAATATACTGAGTGTACAATGAACGTTTGACCTGTTAACCTCGCTGGTAAACGCTCTGACTTTAGATTTGCAATTTATATTAGTTACAACCTTATTGGTACAAGTGAAATTATCTAGTTGCTTTGGTCAGTTTAATTATTTGTTCTGTGAGTTTGAGTTGGTCTCTGTAGTGCGGTAATCGCATAATTTTTTGTGCTAGCCGGGCATAGTTAATTGTGTCGTTCGAGCATTTCGATTGCTGGCATAGTGAGAATCGAGATATCCTTCGGCAATGTCAAGTTCTTGTGATATCTGTGGTGAAATTCCTGGGCAACTGGACAAGCATATTACTTGCGCGCGATGCGCTCATATATTTCATGAGTCCTGTGTGGGGACGGCTGCGACAGATGATTCAGTTGTGTCTGGCGCTTGGATTTGTAGCTTGTGCACGGCCAGCTCGGTAAACGACAATAATGCAACACTCTTAAACACCTCACATCTCAAACTAATCTTGGACAAACTCTCAGCTCTTGACGCAATTAATAGCACTCTACTAGATATTCAGTCTCGCCTTGATGTACAAGACGTTACACTAAACAGCTGCGTCAACAATATTGCGCTGCTCCAGGCAGAAAATGCCTCTGTTAATTTAAAAATTCAGTCTCTGAGCATGAAAGCTGAATCTGTAAACGTTTTCAATGAAGTACGTGAACGTATTACCCGGGAGAATAACATCATAGTACGTGGTATTCCTGAGGATGTCTCTGACATTTGTACTAATTTGGCTAGTACTTTCAAAGCGATTCTAATGAAAGATGTAATCATTTTATCCGCCTTTCGGCTTGGGAAGGAAATACGCAGCCAGCCTCGACTTATAAAAGTCACGCTATCAAATAATGCCGATCCTTTGGACCTAATTCGACAGCAAAAAGAATACCAAGCTACATTTCCCAATTTCAAGCTTATGGCAGACTCAACACCGCTTCAGCGCAAAGAACTTGACTCGTTAAGGATGGATTTGTTAAAACGCAAAGAAGCAGGAGAATCGAACATTACTATCAAATATATCAATAGACAGCCTACGATAGTGACGATTAAACGAGATCCCAAGCGCGAGGCCAAACGTAACCGCGAAGAATCGGTCTCTCCCATGGGACAATATTCCAAGTCATCCAGGCTTCTTCCAGGATCCCAATCAAGCTCCAACTTAATCAACCAGACGCAGCTCTTGCCCTCATCCAAATAGCAATCAACGTTTCTTAAAATAATTTTCTGGAACTCACAGGGTCCCAACAACCTTCTCAGCTTTTTAAATGATAGATCGGTGGGTTTTGATATTCTGTGCATCTGTGAATCTTGGATTGTGTCTCTAAGTTCGTGGGGTGGAGATATTCTGCAGAATTACAAAATTGTGTCGTCATGTGCGCTTAAAGAAAAATCGAGAGGTCGTGCTAGTGGTGGTTTATTGGTACTTGTAAAGGGGTATCTCGATGTTAAGGTAATTGAAGTTACAAACTGTTGGATAATTTGCCTTATAAGTACTTCTGATTGTTCATTTATTCTTTGTTCTCTGTACTTTAATCCTTCTCATGAGATGCCCTTTTTACTGGAAAGTTTTCAGCTAGCTTTAAATAATATATCGGATCAGTACTGCGACTTTCCTTGTGTAATAGGTGGAGACTGGAATGCGCGATTAGCTAATAACGGATTTGTCCCTTATGAGCTGCTAGAAAATTCTTGTTTGTATGCTTCTAGATTAAGTTTAGATTTAGTTTACAATCAAAGAGGTAGGCACGTATGTGAATTCATGTCGGATAATAGCTTCACTCTTGTAAATGGTCGTTCGATTTCAGATTACCCGGCTGAATTTACGCATGTGGCTTACTCTGGAAAAAGCACAATCGATCTTGTTTGGATCTCTAACCCTGATTTAAGCATTGTTAAGGACTTTTTGGTTTTGCAGGAGAACTTTCTTTCTGATCACTTTCCAACGATACTCACGCTTGAATATAATGTTAGCTCAACTATTCACAATCATAGCAATCCTTCTGAGTATGACAAGTGTTTTTTTTGGGATAGATCTAAAGCGCTTGCTTACCAGGAATTTCTTCGTTACTCTTACAATGATCAGTACACCTCAACAGATACCCCAGAAACTTTATTCTGTAATTTTAAAGAAGCTATCTTATCAACTGCTATTAACCTAGGTATATACAGGCAAAAGAAAAACTACACTAAAAGTATTAATAAAACTTGGTTTGATTTGGAGTGTAAGGATAGGAAACTGGAAACCAAAGTAGCACTAAAAACTGCTAAAAACAGGCACTTTGACTATGAGTCGACGTTTAATTATTTGGATAGTAAAAAGAAATACAAAAGAGTTATAAAAATCAAAAAAGCTAGTCATGATCAATTGAGACTTGCAGCGTTAAGCAATACAAAAGACTCAGCTACTTTTTGGAGAACGCTTAGTATGTTTCGCAGGACAAAAAAAGTTGAATTTATCAGCACGAAGCAGTGGGAAGAGTTCTACTCTGCTATAGACATTTCGGACGCTCCTATTGCTTTTTCCTTTCTGGATGCTCGTGATCCTATCTTAGATGCTTATATAACGTATGATGAACTTGTTGGATGTGTGCGCAAAACTAAACATAATAAAAGTCCTGGGACTGACGGTATTAGTTATGAATTTCTGAAATATTTACCAAGTAACTGGCTCTCGTTTATGACTTCGTTATTCAATAAAATATTACGTACTCGCAACGTCCCTACTAGTTGGTCACAAGTTATTTTAAAAATGCTGCACAAAAAGCATGACGTCAACGATCCTAATAACTACAGAGGCATTGCGCTTGTAAATAGTACGGCGAAGGTGTTTACTCAGATCCTGTTACAGAGACTAATTGCTTGGGAGGATGAGCACGGTGTTCTTCCGGAATGCCAGTCAGGGTTTAGGAAGGGCCGTGGATGTTTGGATAACATTTTTACTTTAAGTGCGGCTACTCAAATTCAATTACGGCTCAGAAAGAATGTTATATATGCGGCTTTTGTTGATTTTCGGCGGGCTTTTGATTCCGTAAACCACTCTGCTCTCTGGAATAAACTAAAACAACTTGGCCTTAGCTCCCAATTCATTGGAACGATCAAGAGCATGTATGATTCTGCCAGCTTTCAAGTCAGAGTTGCTAGAGATCTCACTAAAAAATTTAATGTAGGGATGGGGGTTTTACAAGGGGAATGTTTAAGTCCATCATTATTCTCTCTCTTTTTATCTGACATTGAGGTCTTTTTCAGAGAGGGTGGTGCGCGCGGTTTAAATATTGATAATAACACGGATATCTTAATGTTACTATACGCGGATGATCTTGTAATTTTTGGGCATAGTCCGGTGGATATCAATAGAAAGTTTAAGCTTCTGAAATTATACTGTGGTAATAATCTACTTACCGTCAACACGTCGAAAACGAAAGTTTTAAGATTTTCTAAAGCTGGTTATAAGGCTGAGAGGCCTAAATTCTGGTATGGTAGCTCCGAAATTGAATGTGTGTCGAACTACACATATCTTGGAGTAACATTTAGTTCATCTGCTACTTTCTCAAAAATGAGCGTTCAAGCAGTTAAAAAGGCGAACATGTCTATTGGGTCAGTGCTGTCAATTTTGGCTAAATCCGAAACCACTTCTTGGAATGCAAGAATTAAGCTCTATCACACCTTAGTCGAAAATGTGTTACTTTATGCGGCACCTGTATGGGGCCTACAATTCGGTGACGTTCTAGAAAGAACCCAAGTTTGCTTTTTTAAGCGCCTGTTGGCCCTTCCTAAAAATACTGCTGATTACCTGGTTCGGCTAGAGGCAGGCCTAAGAAGAATTTCTTTAGCATTATTCAAACACTCCTTGACATGGCTTGTAAAGCTTCTGTCAATGAATAATAACCGTTTTCCAAAGATCTGCTTCTGTCGTCTTAAAACATTGGCTTTCAATAACACTAATATTTCTAAGTACAACTGGGTGATGCAGTTAAAAAGTTATTTCACTGATAGCAATTTTTTGAGTGTATGGGAAAATTTAAGTGACACGGGCATAGAACTAAATAAACTCGCTATTTTGAACAACTATGAAAACTATCTCTTTGAAAAAGATGTTCACAGAGCCTTAAATTCAACCTATTTTACACTATGTAGAAGTTTTGTGTTTTCCAGAGACTCGACCCCTTATCTGCGACTCAACCTTCCTATCCACCACATACGCTTGCTATCCCAGACTAGACTTTGTTGTACTCAGAAGCTACTTTATTCGTTCAAAAACTGTTCATACATGATAGATTGTGCCCTCGATTGTTCTATATGCAACTTGCAAAAACCTGAGTCATTGTTTCACATCTTTGTAGAATGCCCTTGCTTTAATGAAGTGCGGTCGCCACTAATTCGCTCGGTAAATTCTACAACTGATTTAGTCAGGTTACTTGAAAATTTAGATTACTCTTCGACAAAAAACATTGCTAACTTTCTTATGTCAGCCCTCAGAATTAGATCGTTTCACTTGAATGAATAGACCATATATAGCCTTGTTAAATACTGAGACATGAACAACCTGAGAACAGTCTTGACAAGATCAGGTTTTTTTTTTGTTTTTGTTTTTTTTTTGTTTATGTCTTATGTGTGTTTGATTTTTCTGTTTTTTTCTTGTTTTTTTTACTGTTATATTGGCGCTGTTATATTAATTTTTTTTTGTTTTATCAAATATTACATTAAGCAGGTTTATACCATTTTTGGCGGGCGGGTGTATATTGTGGTATAGGGTATATATTGTGTTACTAGTTATAAGGTCTATTGTACACTCTTGTTATATTAGTTGTAAGAACTTAATTATAAACAATATTAATAAATAAAAAAAAAAAATAAATAAATAATACTGCTGGAAAGCCCTTGATGCATGCAACACGATGCGTTTTGAACTTAAAAAGAAATATTAATTTGCGTAAAAGTTATCAAAAAGTGCCGAAGTTATTATTTCAAACTTGATAAATTTTTAAAATAAATAATTAAAATCGTAAATAAATGTAGAAGTAGAAATATTGTTGGAACGCCCTTGATGTATGCAACACGATGCTTTTTGAATTTTTGAAAAATATTAATTTGAATAAAAGTTATTAAAAAGTGAGCAAAGTTATTATTTCAAATTTAATAAATTTTTAAAATAAATAATTAAAAACGTAAAAAATGTACAAGTAGACATACTGTTTAAACGCCCTTAATGTATCCAACACGATGCTTTTTGAACTTTTAAAAAGTATTAATTTGAATAAAAGTTATTAAAAAGTGCCCAAGTTATTATTTAAAAATTTATGAATTTTTAAAATAAATATATAAAAACGTAATAAAATATACAAGTAGATATACTGTTGGAAAGCCCTTGATGTATGCAACACGATGCTTTTTGATATTTTAAAAAATATTAAATTGAATAAAAGTTATTAAAAAGTGCCCAAGTTATTATTTCAAATTTGATGAATTTTTAAAATAAATCAATAAAACGTAATAAAATATACAAGTAGAAATAGTGTTAGAAAGCCCTTGATGTATGCAACACGATGCTTTTCAAATTTTTGAAAAATATTATTTTGCGTAAAAGTTATTAAAAAGTGCCGAAGTTATTATTTCAAATTTGATGAATTTTTAAAATAAATAATTAAAAACGTACTAAAATATACAAATAGACATACTGTTGGAAACACCTTGATGTATGCAACACGATGCGTTTCAAACTTCTGAAAAAGATTAATTTGCGTAAAAGTTATTAAAAAGTGCCAAAGTTGTTATTTAAAATTTGATGAATTTTTTAAATAAATAATTAAAAACATTAACAAAAAGTTACAAGTGAATACACTGCTGGAAAGCCCTTGATGTATGCAACACAATGCTTTTTGAGTTTTTAAAAAATATTATTTTGCGTTAAAGTTATCAAAAAGTGCCGAAGTTATAATTTCAAACTTGATAAATTTTTAAAATAAATAACTAAAATCGTAAAAAATGTACAAGTAGAAATATTGTTAGAACGCCCTTGATGTATGCAACACAATTCTTTTTGAATTTTTGAAAAATATTAATTTGAATCAAAGTTATTAAAAAGTGAGCAAAGTTATTATTTCAAATTTGATAAATTTTTAAAATAAATAATTAAAAACGTAAAAAATGTACAAATAGACATACTATTTGAACGCCCTTAGTGTATGCAACACGATGCTTTTTGAACTTTTAAAAATTATTAATTTGAATAAAAGTTATTAAAAAGTGCCCAAGTTATTATTTAAAATTTGATAAATTTTTAAAATAAATAAATAAAAACGTGATAAAATACACTGTTGGAAAGCCTTTTATGTATGCAACACGATGCTTTTCAAATTTTTGAAAAATATTAATTTGCGTAAAAGTTATTAAAAAGTGCCCAAGTTATTATTTAAAATTTGATAAATGTTTGAAATAAATAAATAAAAACATGAAAAAAAATTACAAGTAAATATACTGCTGGAAAGCCCTTGATGCATGCAACACGATCCGTTTTGAATTTAAAAAAAAATTAATTTGCGTAAAAGTTATCAAAAAGTGCCCAAGTTATTATTTCAAACTTGATAAATTTTTAAAATAAATAATTAAAATCGTAAAAAAATGTACAAGTAGAAATATTGTTGGAATGCCCTTGATGTATGCAACACGATGCTTTTTGAATTTTTGATAAATATTAATTTGAATAAAAGTTATTAAAAAGTGCCCAAGTTATTATTTAAAATTTGATGAATTTTCAAAATAAATAATTAAAAACGTACTAAAATATATAAATATATATACTGTTGGAAAGACCTTGATGTATGCAACACGATGCTTTTCAAACTTCTGAAAAATATTAATTTGCGTAAAAGTTATTAAAAAGTGCCAAAGTTGTTATTTAAAATTTGATAAATTTTTGAAATAAATAATTAAAAACGTAAAAAAATGTTCAAGTAGAAATACTGGTGGAATGCCCTTGATGTATGCAATACGATTCTTTTTGAATTTTTGAAAAATATTAATTTGAATCAAAGTTATTAAAAAGTGAGCAAAGTTATTATTTCAAATTTGATAAATTTTTAAAATAAATAATTAAAAATGTAAAAAATGTACAAATAGACATACTGTTTGAACGCTTTTAATGTATGCAACACGATGCTTTTTGAACTTTTAAAAAGTATTAATTTGAATAAAAGTTATTAAAAAGTGCCCAAGTTATTATTTAAAATTTGATAAATTTTTAAAATAAATAAATAAAAACATAATAAAATATACAAATAAATATAATGTTGGAAAGCCTTTAATGTATGCAACACGATGCGTTTTGAATTTTTAAAAAATATTAATTTGAATAAAAGTTATTTAGAAGTGCCCAAGTTACTATTTCCAATTTAATAAATTTTTAAAATAAATCAATAAAAACATAATACCATATACAAGTAGACATACTGTTGGAAATCCCTTGATGTATGCAACACGATGCTTTTTGAATTTTTGAAAAATTTCAATTTGCGTAAAAGTTATTAAAAAGTGCTCAAGTTATTATTTAAAATTTGATGAATTTTTGAAATAAGTAATTAAAAACATAAAAAAATGGACAATTAAATATACTGCTGAAAACCCCTTGATGTATGCAACACGATGCTTTTCGAATTTTTGAAAAATATTAATTTGGGTAAAAGTTATTAAAAAGTGCCCAAGCTATTATTTAAAATTTGAAGAATTTTCAAAATAAATTCTTAAAAACATACTAAAATATACAAGTAGACATACTGTTAAAAAGCTCTTGATGTATGCAACACGATGCTTTTCAAACTTCTGAAAAATATTAATTTGTGTAAAAGTTATTAAAAAGTGCCGAAGTTGTTATTTAAAATTTGATGAATTTTTGAAATAATTTATTAAAAGCGTAAAAAAAAGTACAAGTTACTATACTGTTAAAAAGCCCTTGATATATGCCACACGATGCGTTTTGAATATTTGAAAAATATTAATTTGCATAAAAGTTATTAAAAAAAGCCGAAGTTAATATTTCTAACTTGATGAATTTTTAAAATAAATATTTAAAAACGCAATAAAATATACAAGCAAACATACTGCTAAAAAGCCCTTGATGTATGCAACACAATGCTTTTTGAATTTTTAAAAAATATTAATTTGAATAAAAGTTATTTAAAAGTGCCCAAGTTACTATTTCAAATTTAATAAATTTTTAAAATAAATCAATAAAAACATAATACCATATACAAGTAGACATACTGTTGGAAATCCTTTGATGTATGCAACACGATGCTTTTTGAATTTTTGAAAAATATTAATTTGCGTAAAAGTTATTAAAAAGTGCCAAAGTTATTATTTCAAATTTGATAAATTTTTGAAATAAATAAATAAAAACATAAAAAAAAATTACAAGTAAATATACTGCTGGAAACCCCTTGATGCATGCAACACGATGCGTTTTGAATTTAAAAAAATATTAATTTGCGTAAAAGTTATCAAAAAGTGCCGAAGTTATTATTTCAAACTTGATACATTTTTAAAATAAATAATTAGAATCGTAAAAAAATGTACAAGTAGAAAAATTGTTGAAACGCCCTTGATGTATGCAACACGATGCTTTTTGAATTTTTGAAAAATATTAATTTAAATAAAAGTTATTAAAAAGTGCCCAAGTTATTATTTAAAATTTGATGATTTTTTAAAATAAATAAATAAAAACGTGATATGCATACATTAAGGGCTTTTTAACAGTATGTCTACTTGTATATTTTAGTATATTTTTAAGAATTTATTCTGAAAATTCATTAAATTTTAAATAATAGCTTGGGCACTTTTTAATAACTTTTATTCAAATTAATACTTTTCAAAAGTTTAAAACGCATCGTGTTGCATACATCAATTGCCTTCCAGCAGTATGTTAACTTGTTCATTTTTTTATGTTTTTAATTATTTGTTTCAAAAATTCATCAAATTTGAAATAATAACTTCGGCA
This sequence comes from Cryptophagus acutangulus, assembly GCA_963556235.1. NCBI lineage: Eukaryota > Metazoa > Arthropoda > Insecta > Coleoptera > Cryptophagidae > Cryptophagus > Cryptophagus acutangulus. The sequence goes on along the minus strand of CAUVYR010000321.1, from coordinate 783,953 downwards.
CTATTCAATAACTTTTAAGCAAATTAATATTTTTCAAAAATTTGAAAAGCATCGTGTTGCATGAATCAAAGGCGTTCCAACAGTATTTCTACTTGTAAATTTTTTTACGTTTTTAATTATTTATTTTAAAAATGTATCAAGTTTGAAATAATAACTTCGGCCCTTTTTGAGAACTTTAACGCAAATTAATATTTTTTAAAAATTCAAAAAGCATCGTGTTGCATACATCAAGGGCTTTCCAACAGTATATTTTATCACGTTGTTATTTATTTATTTTAAAAATTTATCAAATTTTAAATAATAACTTGGGCACTTTTTAATAACTTTTATTCAAATTAACATTTTTCAAAAATTCAAAAAGCATCGTGTTGCATACATCAAGGGCGTTTCAACAATATTTCTACTTGTACATTTTTTTACGTTTTTAATTATTTATTTTAAAAATTTATCAAGTTTGAAATAATAACTTCGGCCCTTTTTGATAACTTTAACGCAAATTAATATTTTTTAAAAATTCAAAAAGCATCGTGTTGCATACATCAAGGGCTTTTTAGCAGTATATTTACTTGTTTATTATTTTATGTTTTTAATTATTTATTTCAAAAATTTATCAAGTTAGAAATAATAACTTCGGCTTTTTTTAATAACTTTTATGCAAATTAATATTTTTCAAATATTCAAAACGCATCGTGTGGCATATATCAAGGGCTTTTTAACAGTATAGTAACTTGTACTTTTTTAACGTTTTTAAATAGTTATTTTAAAAATTTATCAAAATTAAAATAATAACTTTGCTCACTTTTTAATAACTTTTCGCAAATTAATATTTTTCAAAAATTCAAAAAGCATCGTGTTGCATACATCAAGAGCGTTCCAACAGTATTTTTACTTGTATATTTTTTTACGTTTTTAATTATTTATTTTAAAAATTTATCAAGTTTGAAATAATAACTTCGGCCCTTTTTGATAACTTTAACGCAAATTAATATTTTTTAAAAATTCAAAAAGCATCGTGTTGCATACATCAAGGGCTTTTTAGCAGTATATTTACTTGTTTATTATTTTATGTTTTTAATTATTTATTTCAAAAATTCATCAAATTTTAAATAACAACTTCGGCACTTTTTAATAACTTTTACGCAAATTAATATTTTTCAGAAGTTTGAAAAGCATCGTGTTGCATACATTAAGAGCTTTTTAACAGTATGTCTACTTGTATATTTTAGTATATTTTTAAGAATTTATTTTGAAAATTCTTCAAATTTTAAATAATAGCTTGGGCACTTTTTAATAACTTTTATTCAAATTAATACTTTTCAAAAGTTTAAAACGCATCGTGTTGCATACATCAAGTGCTTTCCAGCAGTATATTTACTTGTATATTTTATTACGTTTTTATTTATTTATTTTAAAAATTTATCAAATTTTAAATAATAACTTGGTCACTTTTTAATAACTTTTATTCAAATTAATACTTTTCAAAAATTCAAAAAGCATCGTGTTGCATACATCAAGAGCGTTCTAACAGTATTTCTACTTGTACATTTTTTTACGTTTTTAATTATTTATTTTAAAAATTTATCAAGTTTGAAATAATAACTTCGGCCCTTTTTGATAACTTTAACGCAAATTAATATTTTTTAAAAATTCAAAAAGCATCGTGTTGCATACATCAAGGGCTTTTTAGCAGTATATTTACTTGTTTATTTTTTTATGTTTTTAATTATTTATTTCAAAAATTCATCAAATTTTAAATAACAACTTCGGCACTTTTTAATAACTTTTACGCAAATTAATATTTTTCAGAAGTTTGAAAAGCATCGTGTTGCATACATTAAGGGCTTTTTAACAGTATGTCTACTTGTATATTTTAGTATATTTTTAAGAATTTATTCTGAAAATTCATTAAATTTTAAATAATAGCTTGGGCACTTTTTAATAACTTTTATTCAAATTAATACTTTTCAAAAGTTTAAAACGCATCGTGTTGCATACATCAAGTGCTTTCCAGCAGTATGTTTACTTGTACATTTTTTTATGTTTTTAATTAAGTATTTCAAAAATTTAGCAAATTTGAAAAAATAACTTCGGCACTTTTTAATAACTTTTACACAAATTTATATTTTTCAAAAATTTGAAAAGCATCGTGTTGCATACATCAAGGGCTTTCTAACACTATTTCTACTTGTATATTTTTTTACGTTTTTAATTATTTATTTTAAAAATTTATCAAGTTTGAAATAATAACTTCGGCACTTTTTGATAACTTTAACGCAAAATAATATTTTTAAAAAATGCAAAAAGCATCGTGTTGCATACATCAAGGGCTTTCCAACAGTATATTTTATCACGTTTTTATTTATTTATTTTAAAAATTTATCAAATTTTAAATAATAACTTGGGCACTTTTTAATTACTTTTATTCAAATTAATATTTTTCAAAAATTCAAAAAGCATCGTGTTGCATACATCAAGGGCTTTTTAACACTATTCTTACTTGTATATTTTTTTACGTTTTTAATTATTTATTTTAAAAATTTATCAAGTTTGAAATAATAACTTCGGCACTTTTTGATAACTTTAACGCAAATTAATATTTTTTAAAAATTCAAAAAGCATCGTGTTGCATACATCAAGGGCTTTCCAACAGTATATTTTATCACGTTTTTATTTATTTATTTTAAAAATTTATCAAATTTTAAATAATAGCTTGGTCACATTATAATAACTTTTATTCAAAATAATACTTTTCAAAAGTTTAAAAAGCATTGTGTTGCATACATCAAGTGCTTTCCATCAGTATGTTTTTTTTTGTAAATTTTTTTATGTTTTTAATAATTTATTTCAAAAATTCATCAAATTTGATATAATAACTTCGTCACTTTTTAATAACTTTTACCCAAATTAAAATTTTTTAAAAATTTAAAAAGCATTGTGTTGCATACATCAAGGGCGTTCCAGCAGTATGTTTACTTGTACATTTTTATTATGTTTTTAATTATTTATTTCAAAAATTTATCAAATTTGAAATAATAACTTCGGTACTTTTTAATAACTTTTACGCAAATTAATATTTTTCAAAAATTCAAAAAGCATTGTGTTGCATACATTAAGGGCTTTCCAGCAGTATATTTACTTGTAAATTTTTTTTATGTTTTTTAATTATTTATTTCAAAATACATCAAATTTTAAATAACAACTTTGGCACTTTTTAATAACTTTTACGCAAATTAATATTTTTCAGAAGTTTGAAAAGCATCGTGTTGCATACATCAAGGGCTTTTTAACAGTATGTCTACTTGTATATTTTAGTAGGTTTTTAAGAATTTATTTTGAAAATTCATCAAATTTTAAATAATAGCTTGGGCACTTTTTAATAACTTTTATTCAAATTAATACTTTTCAAAAGTTTAAAACGCATCGTGTTGCATACATCAATTGCCTTCCAGCAGTATGTTAACTTGTTCATTTTTTTATGTTTTTAATTATTTGTTTCAAAAATTCATCAAATTTGAAATAATAACTTCGGCACTATTCAATAACTTTTAAGCAAATTAATATTTTTCAAAAATTTGAAAAGCATCGTGTTGCATGAATCAAAGGCGTTCCAACAGTATTTCTACTTGTAAATTTTTTTACGTTTTTAATTATTTATTTTAAAAATTTATCAAGTTTGAAATAATAACTTCGGCACTTTTTGAGAACTTTAACGCAAATTAATATTTTTTAAAAATTCAAAAACATCGTGTTGCATACATCAAGGGCTTTCTAACAATATTTCTACGTGTACATTTTTTACGATTTTAATTATTTATTTTAAAAATTTATCAAGTTTGAAATAATAACATCGGCACTTTTTGATAACTTTTACGCAAATTAATATTTTTTTTAAATTCAAAACGCATCGTGTTGCATGCATCAAGGGCTTTCCAGCAGTATATTTACTTGTAATTTTTTTATGTTTTTATTTATTTATTTCAAAAATTTATCAAATTTGAAATAATAACTTTGGCACTTTTTAATAACTTTTACGCAAATTAATATTTTTCAAAAATTCAAAAAGCATTGTGTTGCATAAATTAAGGGCTTTCCAACAGTATGTCTACTTGTATATTTTATTACGTTTTTAATAATTTATTTTAAAAATTGATCAAATTTTAAATAATAGGTTGGTCACATTATAATAACTTTTATTCAAATTAATACTTTTCAAAAGTTTAAAAAGCATCGTGTTGCATACATCAAGTGCTTTCCATCAGTATGTTTTTTTTGTAAATTTTTTTTATGTTTTTAATAATTTATTTAAAAAATTCATCACATTTGAAATAATAACTTCGTCACTTTCTAATAACTTTTACCCAAATTAATATTTTTCAAAAATTCGAAAAGCATCGTGTTGCATACATCAAGGGGTTTTCAGCAGTATATTTAATTGTACATTTCTTTATGTTTTTAATTCCTTATTTCAAAAATTCATCAAATTTTAAATAATAACTTGGGCACTTTTTAATAACTTTTACGCAAATTAAAATTTTTCAAAAATTTAAAAAGCATCGTGTTGCATACATCAAGGGCGTTCCAGCAGTATGTTTACTTGTACATTTTTATTACGTTTTTAATTATTTATTTCAAAAATTTATCAAATTTGAAATAATAACTTCGGTACTTTTTAATAACTTTTACGCAAATTACTATTTTTCAAAAATTCAAAAAGCATTGTGTTGCATACATTAAGGGCCTTTCAGCAGTATATTTACTTGTAAATTTTTTTTATGTTTTTAATTATTTATTTCAAAAACTCATCAAATTTTAAATAATTGCTTGGGCACTTTTTAATAACTTTTTTTCAAATTAATACTTTTCAAAAGTTTAAAACGCATCGTGTTGCATACATCAATTGCCTTCCAACAGTATTTCTACTTGTACATTTTTTTACGTTTTTAATTATTTACTTTAAAAATTTATCAAGTTTGAAATAATAACTTCGGCCCTTTTTGAGAACTTTAACGCAAATTAATATTTTTTAAAAATTCAAAAAGCATCGTGTTGCATACATCAAGGGCTTTCCAACAGTATATTTTATTATGTTTTTATTTATTTATTTTAAAAATTTATCAAATTTTAAATAATAACTTGGGCACTTTTTAATAACTTTTATTCAAATTAACATTTTTCAAAAATTCAAAAAGCATCGTGTTGCATTCATTAAGGGCGTTTCAACAATATTTCTACTTGTACATTTTTTTACAATTTTAATTATTTATTTTAAAAATTTATCAAGTTTGAAATAATAACTTCGGCACTTTTTGATAACTTTTACGTAAATTAATATTTTTTTAAAATTCAAAACGAATCGTGTTGCATACATCAAGGGCTTTCCAGCAGTATATTTACTTGTATATTTTTTTATGTTTTTAATTATTTATTTCAAAAATTTATCAAGTTAGAAATAATAACTTCGGCTTTTTTTAATAACTTTTATGCAAATTAATATTTTTCAAATATTCAAAACGCATCGTGTGGCATATATCAAGGGCTTTTTAACAGTATGATAACTTGTACTTTTTTTACGTTTTTAATTAGTTATTTTAAAAATTTATCAAAATTAAAATAATAACTTTGCTCACTTTTTTATAACTTTTCGCAAATTAATATTTTTCAAAAATTCAAAAAGCATCGTGTTGCATACATCAAAAGCGTTCCAACAGTATTTCTACTTGTACATTTTTTTACGTTTTTAATTATTTATTTTAAAAATTTATCAAGTTTGAAATAATAACTTCGGCACTTTTTAATAACTTTTACGCAAATTAATATTTTTCAGAAGTTTGAAAAGCATCGTGTTGCATACATCAAGGGCTTTCCAGCAGTATGTTTTTTTTGTAAATTTATGTTTTTATTAATTTAGTTCAAAAATTCATCAAATTTGAAATAATAACTTCGTCACTTTTTAATAACTTTTACCCAAATTAATACTTTTCAAAAATTCGAAAAGCATCGTGTTGCATACATCAAGTGGTTTTCAGCAGTATATTTAATTGTACATTTTTTTTATGTTTTTAATTACTTATTCCAAAAATTCATCAAATTTTAAATAATAACTTGGGCACTTTTTAATAACTTTTACGCAAATTAATATTTTTCAAAAACATAAAAAGCATCGTGTTGCATAGATCAAGGGCGTTCCATCAGTATGTTACTTGTACATTTTTATTATGTTTTTAATTATTTATTTCAAAAATTTATCAAATTTGAAATAATAACTTCGGCACTTTTTAATAACTTTTACGCAAATTATTATTTTTCATAAATTTAAAAAGCATCGTGTTGCATACATAAAGGGCTTTCTAACACTATTTCTACTTAAATATTTCATTACGTTTTTATTGATTTATTTTAAAAATTTATTAAATTTGAAATAATAACTTGGGCACTTTTTAATAACTTTTATTCAACTTAATACTTTTTAAAAGTTCAAAAAGCATTTTGTTGCATACATTAAGGGCGTTCAAACAGTATGTCTATTTGTACATTTTTTACGTTTTTAATTATTTATTTTAAAAATTTATCAAATTTGAAATAATAACTTGGCTCAATTTTTAATAACTTTGATTCAAATTAATATTTTTCAAAAATTAAAAAAGAATCGGGTTGCATACATCAAGGGAGTTCCACCAGTATTTCAACTTGTATATTTTTTTACGTTTTTAATTATTTATTTTAAAAATTTATCAAGTTTGAAATTATAACTTCGGCACTTTTTGATAACTTTAACGCAAATTAATATTTTCTAAAAATTCAAAAAGCATTGTGTTGCATACATCAAGTGCTTTCCAGCAGTATGTTTACTTGTACATTTTTTTATGTTTTTAATTATATATTTCAAAAAATCATCAAATTTGAAATAATAACTTCGGCACTTTTTAATAACTTTTACGCAAGTTAATATTCTTCAAAAATTCGAAAAGCATCGTGTTGCATACATCAAGGGCTTTCTAACACTATTTCTACTTAAATATTTCATTATGTTTTTATTGATTTATTTTGAAACTTCATCAAATTTTAAATAATAGCTTGGGCAATTTTTAATAACTTTTATTCAAATTAATACTTTTCAAAAGTTTAAAACGCATCGTGTTGCATACATTAATTGCCTTCCAGAAGTATGTTTACTTGTACATTTTTTTATGCTTTTAATTATTTATTTCAAAAATTCATCAAATTTGAAATAATAACTTCGGCACTATTTAATAACTTTTACGCAAATCAATTATTTTCAAAAATTTGAAAAGCATTGTGTTGCATACATTAAGGGCTTTCTAACACTATTTCTACTTGTATATTTTATTACTTTTTTATTGATTTATTTTAAAAATTCATCAAATTTGAAATAATAACTTGGGCACTTTTTAATAACTTTTATTCAATTTAATATTTTTTAAAATATCAAAACGCATCGTTTTGCATACATCAAGGGCTTTCCAACAGTATATCTACTTGTATATTTTATTACGTTTTTATTTATTTATTTTAATAATTCATAAATTTTTAAATAATAACTTGGGCACTTTTTAATAACTTTTATTCAAATTAATACTTTTTAAAAGTTCAAAAAGCATCGTATTGCATACATTAAGGGCGTTTAAACAGTATGTCTACTTGTACATTTTTTACGTTTTTAATTATGTACTTTAAAAATTTATCAAATTTGAAATAATAACTTTGCTCACTTTTTAATACCTTTTATTCAAATTAATATTTTTCAAAAATTCAAAAAGCATTGTGTTGCATACATCAAGGGCGTTCCAACAGTATTTTTACTTAAACATTTTTTAACGATTTTGATTATTTATTTTAAAAATTTGTCAAGTTTGAAATAATAACTTCGGCACTTTTTGATAACTTTTACGCAAATTAATATTTTTTTTAAAATTCCAAACGCATTGTGTTGCATGCATCAAGGGCTTTCCAGCAGTATATTTACTTGTAAATTTTTTTATGTTTTTATTTCAAAAATTTATCAAATTTGAAATAATAACTTTGGCACTTTTTAATAACTTTTACGCAAATTAATATTTTTCAAAAATTCAAAAAGCATCGTGTTGCATACATCAAGGGATTTTCAACAGTATGTCACCTTGTTATGGTATTATGTTTTTAATGATTTTTTTTTTTTTTAATTAAATTTGAAATAGTAACTTGGGCACTTTTAAATAACTTTTATTCAAATTAATATTTTTTAAAAATTCAAAAAGCATTGTGTTGCATACATCAAGGGCTTTATAGCAGTATATTTACTTGTACTTTTTTTTATGTTTTTATTGATTTATTTCAAAAATTCATCAAATTTGAAATAATAACTTCGTCACTTTTTAATAACTTTTACCCAATTAATACTTTTCAAAAATTCGAAAAGCATGGTGTTGCATACATCAAGGGGTTTTCAGCAGTATATTCAATTGTACATTTTTTTATGTTTTTAATTACTTATTTCAAAAATTCATCAAACTTTAAATAATAACTTCGGCACTTTTTAATAACTTTTACGCAAAATAATATTTTTTAAAAATTTGAAAAGCATCGTGTTGCATACATAAAGGGCTTTCTAACACTATTTCTACTTATATGTTTTATTACGTTTTTATTGATTTATTTTAAAAATTTATTAAGTTTGAAATAATAACTTGGGCACTTTTTAATAACTTTTATTCAATTTAATATTTTGTAAAAATTCAAAACGCATCGTGTTGCATACATCAAAGGCTTTCTAACAGTATATTTACTTGTATATTTTATAACGTTTTTATTTATTTATTTTAAAAATTTATCAAATTTTAAATAATAACTTGGGCACTTTTTAATAACTTTGATTCAAATTAATATTTTTCAAAAATTCAAAAAGAATTGGGTTGCATACATCAAAGGCGTTCAACCAGTATTTCTACTTGTATATTTTTTTACGTTTTTAATTATTTATTTTAAAAATTTATCAAGTTTGAAATTATAACTTCGGCACTTTTTGATAACTTTAACGCAAATTAATATTTTTTAAAAATTCAAAAAGCATTGTGTTGCATACATCAAGTGCTTTCCAGCAGTATGTTTACTTGTACATTTTTTTATGTTTTTAATTATTTATTTCAAAAATTCATCAAATTTAAAATAATAACTTCGGCACTTTTTAATAACTTTTCGCAATTTAATATTTTTCAAAAATTCAAAAAGCATCGTGTTGCATACATCAAGGGCTTTTTAAAAGTATGTCTACTTGTATATTTTAGTATGTTTATAAGAATTTATTTTGAAAATTCATCAAATTTTAAATAATAGCTTGGGCACTTTTTAATAACTTTTATTCAAAGTAATACTTATCAAAAGTTTAAAACGCATCATGTTGCATACATCAATTGCCTTCCAGCAGTATGTTTACTTGTACATTTTTTTATGTTTTTAATTATTTATTTCAAAAATTCATCAAATTTGAAATAATAACTTCGGCACTATTTAATAACTTTTACGCAAATTAATATTTTTCAAAAATTTAAAAAGCATCGTGTTGCATACATTAAGGGCTTTCTAACACTATTTCTACTTGTATATTTTATTACGTTTTTATTGATTTATTTTATAAATTCATCAAATTTGAAATAATAAGTTGGGCACTTTTTAACAACTTTTATTCAATTTAATATTTTGTAAAAATTCAAAACGCATCGTGTTGCATACATCAAAGGCTTTCTAACAGTATATTTACTTGTATATTTTATTCCGTTTTTATTTATTTATTTTAAAAATTTATCAAATTTGAAATAATAACTTCGGTACTTTTTAATAACTTTTACGCAAATTAATATTTTTCAAAAATTCAAAAAGCATTGTGTTGCATACATTAAGGGCTTTCCAGCAGTATATTTACTTGTAAATTTTTTTTATGTTTTTAATTATTTATTTCAAAATTCATCAAATTTTAAATAACAACTTTGGCACTTTTTAATAGCTTTTACGCAAATTAATATTTTTCAGAAGTTTGAAAAGCATCGTGTTGCATACATCAAGGGCTTTTTAACAGTATGTCTACTTGTATATTTTAGTAGGTTTTTAAGAATTTATTTTGAAAATTCATCAAATTTTAAATAATAGCTTGGGCACTTTTTAATAACTTTTATTCAAATTAATACTTTTCAAAAGTTTAAAACGCATCGTGTTGCATACATCAATTGCCTTCCAGCAGTATGTTAACTTGTTCATTTTTTTATGTTTTTAATTATTTGTTTCAAAAATTCATCAAATTTGAAATAATAACTTCGGCATAACTTTTAAGCAAATTAATATTTTTCAAAAATTTGAAAAGCATCGTGTTGCATGAATCAAAAGCGTTCCAACAGTATTTCTACTTGTAAATTTTTTTACGTTTTTAATTATTTATTTTAAAAATTTATCAAGTTTGAAATAATAACTTCGGCACTTTTTGAGAACTTTAACGCAAATTAATATTTTTTAAAAATTCAAAAACATCGTGTTGCATACATCAAGGGCTTTCTAACAATATTTCTACGTGTACATTTTTTACGATTTTAATTATTTATTTTAAAAATTTATCAAGTTTGAAATAATAACATCGGCACTTTTTGATAACTTTTACGCAAATTAATATTTTTTTTAAATTCAAAACGCATCATGTTGCATGCATCAAGGGCTTTCCAGCAGTATATTTACTTGTAATTTTTTATGTTTTTATTTATTTATTTCAAAAATTTATCAAATTTGAAATAATAACTTTGGCACTTTTTAATAACTTTTACGCAAATTAATATTTTTCAAAAATTCAAAAAGCATTGTGTTGCATACATTAAGGGCTTTCCAACAGTATGTCTACTTGTATATTTTATTACGTTTTTAATAATTTATTTTAAAAATTGATCAAATTTTAAATAATAGGTTGGTCACATTATAATAACTTTTATTCAAATTAATACTTTTCAAAAGTTTAAAAAGCATCGTGTTGCATACATCAAGTGCTTTCCATCAGTATGTTTTTTTTGTAAAAATTTTTTATGTTTTTAATAATTTATTTAAAAAATTCATCAAATTTGAAATAATAACTTCGTCACTTTTTAATAACTTTTACCCAAATTAATACTTTTCAAAAATTCGAAAAGCATCGTGTTGCATACATCAAGTGGTTTTCAGCAGTATATTTAATTGTACATTTTTTTTATGTTTTTAATTACTTATTCCAAAAATTCATCAAATTTTAAATAATAACTTGGGCACTTTTTAATAACTTTTACGCAAATTAATATTTTTCAAAAACATAAAAAGCATCGTGTTGCATAGATCAAGGGCGTTCCATCAGTATGTTACTTGTACATTTTTATTATGTTTTTAATTATTTATTTCAAAAATTTATCAAATTTGAAATAATAACTTCGGCACTTTTTAATAACTTTTACGCAAATTATTATTTTTCATAAATTTAAAAAGCATCGTGTTGCATACATAAAGGGCTTTCTAACACTATTTCTACTTAAATATTTCATTACGTTTTTATTGATTTATTTTAAAAATTTATTAAATTTGAAATAATAACTTGGGCACTTTTTAATAACTTTTATTCAACTTAATACTTTTTAAAAGTTCAAAAAGCATTTTGTTGCATACATTAAGGGCGTTCAAACAGTATGTCTATTTGTACATTTTTTACGTTTTTAATTATTTATTTTAAAAATTTATCAAATTTGAAATAATAACTTGGCTCAATTTTTAATAACTTTGATTCAAATTAATATTTTTCAAAAATTAAAAAAGAATCGGGTTGCATACATCAAGGGAGTTCCACCAGTATTTCAACTTGTATATTTTTTTACGTTTTTAATTATTTATTTTAAAAATTTATCAAGTTTGAAATTATAACTTCGGCACTTTTTGATAACTTTAACGCAATTTAATATTTTCTAAAAATTCAAAAAGCATTGTGTTGCATACATCAAGTGCTTTCCAGCAGTATGTTTACTTGTACATTTTTTTATGTTTTTAATTATATATTTCAAAAAATCATCAAATTTGAAATAATAACTTCGGCACTTTTTAATAACTTTTACGCAAGTTAATATTCTTCAAAAATTCGAAAAGCATCGTGTTGCATACATCAAGGGCTTTCTAACACTATTTCTACTTAAATATTTCATTATGTTTTTATTGATTTATTTTGAAACTTCATCAAATTTTAAATAATAGCTTGGGCAATTTTTAATAACTTTTATTCAAATTAATACTTTTCAAAAGTTTAAAACGCATCGTGTTGCATACATTAATTGCCTTCCAGAAGTATGTTTACTTGTACATTTTTTTATGCTTTTAATTATTTATTTCAAAAATTCATCAAATTTGAAATAATAACTTCGGCACTATTTAATAACTTTTACGCAAATCAATTATTTTCAAAAATTTGAAAAGCATTGTGTTGCATACATTAAGGGCTTTCTAACACTATTTCTACTTGTATATTTTATTACTTTTTTATTGATTTATTTTAAAAATTCATCAAATTTGAAATAATAACTTGGGCACTTTTTAATAACTTTTATTCAATTTAATATTTTTTAAAATATCAAAACGCATCGTTTTGCATACATCAAGGGCTTTCCATCAGTATATCTACTTGTATATTTTATTACGTTTTTATTTATTTATTTTAATAATTCATAAATTTTTAAATAATAACTTGGGCACTTTTTAATAACTTTTATTCAAATTAATACTTTTTAAAAGTTCAAAAAGCATCGTATTGCATACATTAAGGGCGTTTAAACAGTATGTCTACTTGTACATTTTTTACGTTTTTAATTATGTACTTTAAAAATTTATCAAATTTGAAATAATAACTTTGCTCACTTTTTAATACCTTTTATTCAAATTAATATTTTTCAAAAATTCAAAAAGCATTGTGTTGCATACATCAAGGGCGTTCAACAGTATTTTTACTTAAACATTTTTTAACGATTTTGATTATTTATTTTAAAAATTTGTCAAGTTTGAAATAATAACTTCGGCACTTTTTGATAACTTTTACGCAAATTAATATTTTTTTTAAAATTCCAAACGCATTGTGTTGCATGCATCAAGGGCTTTCCAGCAGTATATTTACTTGTAAATTTTTTTATGTTTTTATTTCAAAAATTTATCAAATTTGAAATAATAACTTTGGCACTTTTTAATAACTTTTACGCAAATTAATATTTTTCAAAAATTCAAAAAGCATCGTGTTGCATACATCAAGGGATTTTCAACAGTATGTCACCTTGTTATGGTATTATGTTTTTAATGATTTTTTTTTTCTTTAAATTAAATTTGAAATAGTAACTTGGGCACTTTTAAATAACTTTTATTCAAATTAATATTTTTCAAAAATTCAAAAAGCATTGTGTTGCATACATCAAGGGCTTTCCAGCAGTATATTTACTTGTACTTTTTTTTATGTTTTTAATTATTTATTTCAAAAATTCATCAAATTTTAAATAACAACTTCGGCACTTTTTAATAACTTTTACGCAAATTAATATTTTTCAGAAGTTTGAAAAGCATCGTGTTGCATACATCAAGGGCTTTCCAGCAGTATATCTACTTGTATATTTTATTACGTTTTTATTTATTTATTTTAATAATTCATAAATTTTTAAATACTAACTTGGGCACTTTTTAATAACTTTTATTCAAATTAATACTTTTTAAAAGTTCAAAAAGCATCGTATTGCATACATTAAGGGCGTTTAAACAGTATGTCTACTTGTACATTTTTTACGTTTTTAATTATGTACTTTAAAAATTTATCAAATTTGAAATAATAACTTTGCTCACTTTTTAATACCTTTTATTCAAATTAATATTTTTCAAAAATTCAAAAAGCATTGTGTTGCATACATCAAGGGCGTTCCAACAGTATTTTTACTTAAACATTTTTTAACGATTTTGATTATTTATTTTAAAAATTTGTCAAGTTTGAAATAATAACTTCGGCACTTTTTGATAACTTTTACGCAAATTAATATTTTTTTTAAAATTCCAAACGCATTGTGTTGCATGCATCAAGGGCTTTCCAGCAGTATATTTACTTGTAAATTTTTTTATGTTTTTATTTCAAAAATTTATCAAATTTGAAATAATAACTTTGGCACTTTTTAATAACTTTTACGCAAATTAATATTTTTCAAAAATTCAAAAAGCATCGTGTTGCATACATCAAGGGATTTTCAACAGTATGTCACCTTGTTATGGTATTATGTTTTTAATGATTTTTTTTTTCTTTAAATTAAATTTGAAATAGTAACTTGGGCACTTTTAAATAACTTTTATTCAAATTAATATTTTTCAAAAATTCAAAAAGCATTGTGTTGCATACATCAAGGGCTTTCCAGCAGTATATTTACTTGTACTTTTTTTTATGTTTTTAATTATTTATTTCAAAAATTCATCAAATTTTAAATAACAACTTCGGCACTTTTTAATAACTTTTACGCAAATTAATATTTTTCAGAAGTTTGAAAAGCATCGTGTTGCATACATCAAGGGCTTTCCAGCAGTATGTTTTTTTTGTAATTTTTTTTATGTTTTTATTGATTTATTTCAAAAATTCATCAAATTTGAAATAATAACTTCGTCACTTTTTAATAACTTTTACCCAAATTAATACTTTTCAAAAATTCGAAAAGCATGGTGTTGCATACATCAAGGGGTTTTCAGCAGTATATTCAATTGTACATTTTTTTATGTTTTTAATTACTTATTTCAAAAATTCATCAAACTTTAAATAATAACTTCGGCACTTTTTAATAACTTTTACGCAAAATAATATTTTTTAAAAATTTGAAAAGCATCGTGTTGCATACATAAAGGGCTTTCTAACACTATTTCTACTTATATGTTTTATTACGTTTTTATTGATTTATTTTAAAAATTTATTAAGTTTGAAATAATAACTTGGGCACTTTTTAATAACTTTTATTCAATTTAATATTTTGTAAAAATTCAAAACGCATCGTGTTGCATACATCAAAGGCTTTCTAACAGTATATTTACTTGTATATTTTATAACGTTTTTATTTATTTATTTTAAAAATTTATCAAATTTTAAATAATAACTTGGGCACTTTTTAATAACTTTGATTCAAATTAATATTTTTCAAAAATTCAAAAAGAATTGGGTTGCATACATCAAAGGCGTTCAACCAGTATTTCTACTTGTATATTTTTTACGTTTTTAATTATTTATTTTAAAAATTTATCAAGTTTGAAATTATAACTTCGGCACTTTTTGATAACTTTAACGCAAATTAATATTTTTTAAAAATTCAAAAAGCATTGTGTTGCATACATCAAGTGCTTTCCAGCAGTATGTTTACTTGTACATTTTTTTATGTTTTTAATTATTTATTTCAAAAATTCATCAAATTTAAAATAATAACTTCGGCACTTTTTAATAACTTTTCGCAATTTAATATTTTTCAAAAATTCAAAAAGCATCGTGTTGCATACATCAAGGGCTTTTTAAAAGTATGTCTACTTGTATATTTTAGTATGTTTATAAGAATTTATTTTGAAAATTCATCAAATTTTAAATAATAGCTTGGGCACTTTTTAATAACTTTTATTCAAAGTAATACTTATCAAAAGTTTAAAACGCATCATGTTGCATACATCAATTGCCTTCCAGCAGTATGTTTACTTGTACATTTTTTTATGTTTTTAATTATTTATTTCAAAAATTCATCAAATTTGAAATAATAACTTCGGCACTATTTAATAACTTTTAAGCAAATTAATATTTTTCAAAAATTTGAAAAGCATCGTGTTGCATGAATCAAAGGCGTTCCAACAGTATTTCTACTTGTAAATTTTTTTACGTTTTTAATTATTTATTTTAAAAATTTATCAAGTTTGAAATAATAACTTCGGCACTTTTTGAGAACTTTAACGCAAATTAATATTTTTTAAAAATTCAAAAACATCGTGTTGCATACATCAAGGGCTTTCTAACAATATTTCTACGTGTACATTTTTTACGATTTTAATTATTTATTTTAAAAATTTATCAAGTTTGAAATAATAACATCGGCACTTTTTGATAACTTTTACGCAAATTAATATTTTTTTTAAATTCAAAACGCATCATGTTGCATGCATCAAGGGCTTTCCAGCAGTATATTTACTTGTAATTTTTTTATGTTTTTATTTATTTATTTCAAAAATTTATCAAATTTGAAATAATAACTTTGGCACTTTTTAATAACTTTTACGCAAATTAATATTTTTCAAAAATTCAAAAAGCATTGTGTTGCATACATTAAGGGCTTTCCAACAGTATGTCTACATGTATATTTTATTACGTTTTTAATAATTTATTTTAAAAATTGATCAAATTTTAAATAATAGGTTGGTCACATTATAATAACTTTTATTCAAATTAATACTTTTCAAAAGTTTAAAAAGCATCGTGTTGCATACATCAAGTGCTTTCCATCAGTATGTTTTTTTTGTAAAATTTTTTTATGTTTTTAATAATTTATTTAAAAAATTCATCAAATTTGAAATAATAACTTCGTCACTTTTTAATAACTTTTACCCAAATTAATATTTTTCAAAAATTCGAAAAGCATCGTGTTGCATACATCAAGGGGTTTTCAGCAGTATATTTAATTGTACATTTTTTTATGTTTTTAATTACTTATTTCAAAAATTCATCAAATTTTAAATAATAACTTGGGCACTTTTTAATAACTTTTACGCAAATTTAAATTTTTCAAAAATTTAAAAAGCATCGTGTTGCATACATCAAGGGCGTTCCAGCAGTATGTTTACTTGTACATTTTTATTATGTTTTTAATTATTTATTTCAAAAATTTATCAAATTTGAAATAATAACTTCGGTACTTTTTAATAACTTTTACGCAAATTACTATTTTTCAAAAATTCAAAAAGCATTGTGTTGCATACATTAAGGGCTTTCCAGCAGTATATTTACTTGTAAATTTTTTTTATGTTTTTAATTATTTATTTCAAAAACTCATCAAATTTTAAATAATTGCTTTGGCACTTTTTAATAACTTTTATTCAAATTAATACTTTTCAAAAGTTTAAAACGCATCGTGTTGCATACATCAATTGCCTTCCAACAGTATTTCTACTTGTACATTTTTTTACGTTTTTAATTATTTACTTTAAAAATTTATCAAGTTTGAAATAATAACTTCGGCCCTTTTTAAGAACTTTAGCGCAAATTAATATTTTTTAAAAATTCAAAAAGCATCGTGTTGCATACATCAAGGGCTTTCCAACAGTATATTTTATCATGTTTTTATTTATTTATTTTAAAAATTTATCAAATTTTAAATAATAACTTGGGCACTTTTTAATAACTTTTATTCAAATTAACATTTTTCAAAAATTCAAAAAGCATCGTGTTGCATACATTAAGGGCGTTTCAACAATATTTCTACTTGTACATTTTTTTACAATTTTAATTATTTATTTTAAAAATTTATCAAGTTTGAAATAATAACTTCGGCACTTTTTGATAACTTTTACGTAAATTAATATTTTTTTAAAATTCAAAACGAATCGTGTTGCATACATCAAGGGCTTTCCAGCAGTATATTTACTTGTATATTTTTTTATGTTTTTAATTATTTATTTCAAAAATTTATCAAGTTAGAAATAATAACTTCGGCTTTTTTTAATAACTTTTATGCAAATTAATATTTTTCAAATATTCAAAACGCATCGTGTGGCATATATCAAGGGCTTTTTAACAGTATGATAACTTGTACTTTTTTTACGTTTTTAATTAGTTATTTTAAAAATTTATCAAAATTAAAATAATAACTTTGCTCACTTTTTAATAACTTTTCGCAAATTAATATTTTTCAAAAATTCAAAAAGCATCGTGTTGCATACATCAAAAGCGTTCCAACAGTATTTCTACTTGTACATTTTTTTACGTTTTTAATTATTTATTTTAAAAATTTATCAAGTTTGAAATAATAACTTCGGCACTTTTTAATAACTTTTACGCAAATTAATATTTTTCAGAAGTTTGAAAAGCATCGTGTTGCATACATCAAGGGCTTTCCAGCAGTATGTTTTTTTTGTAAATTTATGTTTTTATTAATTTATTTCAAAAATTCATCAAATTTGAAATAATAACTTCGTCACTTTTTAATAACTTTTACCCAAATTAATACTTTTCAAAAATTCGAAAAGCATCGTGTTGCATACATCAAGTGGTTTTCAGCAGTATATTTAATTGTACATTTTTTTTATGTTTTTAATTACTTATTCCAAAAATTCATCAAATTTTAAATAATAACTTGGGCACTTTTTAATAACTTTTACGCAAATTAATATTTTTCAAAAACATAAAAAGCATCGTGTTGCATAGATCAAGGGCGTTCCATCAGTATGTTACTTGTACATTTTTATTATGTTTTTAATTATTTATTTCAAAAATTTATCAAATTTGAAATAATAACTTCGGCACTTTTTAATAACTTTTACGCAAATTATTATTTTTCATAAATTTGAAAAGCATCGTGTTGCATACATAAAGGGCTTTCTAACACTATTTCTACTTAAATATTTCATTACGTTTTTATTGATTTATTTTAAAAATTTATTAAATTTGAAATAATAACTTGGGCACTTTTTAATAACTTTTATTCAACTTAATACTTTTTAAAAGTTCAAAAAGCATTTTGTTGAATACATTAAGGGCGTTCAAACAGTATGTCTATTTGTACATTTTTTACGTTTTTAATTATTTATTTTAAAAATTTATCAAATTTGAAATAATAACTTGGCTCAATTTTTAATAACTTTGATTCAAATTAATATTTTTCAAAAATTAAAAAAGAATCGGGTTGCATACATCAAGGGAGTTTCACCAGTATTTCTACTTGTATATTTTTTTACGTTTTTAATTATTTATTTTAAAAATTTATCAAGTTTGAAATTATAACTTCGGCACTTTTTAATAACTTTTACGCAAGTTAATATTCTTCAAAAATTCGAAAAGCATCGTGTTGCATACATCAAGGGCTTTCTAACACTATTTCTACTTAAATATTTCATTATGTTTTTATTGATTTATTTTGAAACTTCATCAAATTTTAAATAATAGCTTGGGCAATTTTTAATAACTTTTATTCAAATTAATACTTTTCAAAAGTTTAAAACGCATCGTGTTGCATACATTAATTGCCTTCCAGAAGTATGTTTACTTGTACATTTTTTTATGCTTTTAATTATTTATTTCAAAAATTCATCAAATTTGAAATAATAACTTCGGCACTATTTAATAACTTTTACGCAAATCAATATTTTTCAAAAATTTGAAAAGCATCGTGTTGCATACATTAAGGGCTTTCTAACACTATTTCTACTTGTATATTTTATTACTTTTTTATTGATTTATTTTAAAAATTCATCAAATTTGAAATAATAACTTGGGCAATTTTTAATAACTTTTATTCAATTTAATATTTTTTAAAATATCAAAACGCATCGTTTTGCATACATCAAGGGCTTTCCAACAGTATATCTACTTGTATATTTTATTACGTTTTTATTTATTTATTTTAATAATTCATAAATTTTTAAATAATAACTTGGGCACTTTTTAATAACTTTTATTCAAATTAATACTTTTTAAAAGTTCAAAAAGCATCGTATTGCATACATTAAGGGCGTTTAAACAGTATGTCTACTTGTACATTTTTTACGTTTTTAATTATGTACTTTAAAAATTTATCAAATTTGAAATAACTTTGCTCACTTTTTAATACCTTTTATTCAAATTAATATTTTTCAAAAATTCAAAAAGCATTGTGTTGCATACATCAAGGGCGTTCCAACAGTATTTTTACTTAAACATTTTTTAACGATTTTGATAATTTATTTTAAAAATTTGTCAAGTTTGAAATAATAACTTCGGCACTTTTTGATAACTTTTACGCAAATTAATATTTTTTTTAAAATTCCAAACGCATTGTGTTGCATGCATCAAGGGCTTTCCAGCAGTATATTTACTTGTAAAATTTTTTATGTTTTTATTTCAAAAATTTATCAAATTTGAAATAATAACTTTGGCACTTTTTAATAACTTTTACGCAAATTAATATTTTTCAAAAATTCAAAAAGCATCGTGTTGCATACATCAAGGGATTTTCAACAGTATGTCACCTTGTTATGGTATTATGTTTTTAATGATTTTTTTTTTTTTTTAAATTAAATTTGAAATAGTAACTTGGGCACTTTTAAATAACTTTTATTCAAATTAATATTTTTCAAAAATTCAAAAAGCATTGTGTTGCATACATCAAGGGCTTTATAGCAGTATATTTACTTGTACTTTTTTTTATGTTTTTATTGATTTATTTCAAAAATTCATCAAATTTGAAATAATAACTTCGTCACTTTTTAATAACTTTTACCCAATTAATACTTTTCAAAAATTCGAAAAGCATGGTGTTGCATACATCAAGGGGTTTTCAGCAGTATATTCAATTGTACATTTTTTTATGTTTTTAATTACTTATTTCAAAAATTCATCAAACTTTAAATAATAACTTCGGCACTTTTTAATAACTTTTACGCAAAATAATATTTTTTAAAAATTTGAAAAGCATCGTGTTGCATACATAAAGGGCTTTCTAACACTATTTCTACTTATATGTTTTATTACGTTTTTATTGATTTATTTTAAAAATTTATTAAGTTTGAAATAATAACTTGGGCACTTTTTAATAACTTTTATTCAATTTAATATTTTGTAAAAATTCAAAACGCATCGTGTTGCATACATCAAAGGCTTTCTAACAGTATATTTACTTGTATATTTTATAACGTTTTTATTTATTTATTTTAAAAATTTATCAAATTTTAAATAATAACTTGGGCACTTTTTAATAACTTTGATTCAAATTAATATTTTTCAAAAATTCAAAAAGAATTGGGTTGCATACATCAAAGGCGTTCAACCAGTATTTCTACTTGTATATTTTTTTACGTTTTTAATTATTTATTTTAAAAATTTATCAAGTTTGAAATTATAACATCGGCACTTTTTGATAACTTTAACGCAAATTAATATTTTTTAAAAACTCAAAAAGCATTGTGTTGCATACATCAAGTGCTTTCCAGCAGTATGTTTACTTGTACATTTTTTTATGTTTTTAATTATTTATTTCAAAAATTCATCAAATTTAAAATAATAACTTCGGCACTTTTTAATAACTTTTCGCAATTTAATATTTTTCAAAAATTCAAAAAGCATCGTGTTGCATACATCAAGGGCTTTTTAAAAGTATGTCTACTTGTATATTTTAGTATGTTTATAAGAATTTATTTTGAAAATTCATCAAATTTTA
Source organism: Cryptophagus acutangulus (assembly GCA_963556235.1). NCBI lineage: Eukaryota > Metazoa > Arthropoda > Insecta > Coleoptera > Cryptophagidae > Cryptophagus > Cryptophagus acutangulus. The sequence goes on along the minus strand of CAUVYR010000321.1, from coordinate 762,534 downwards.
AATAATAGCTTGGGCACTTTTTAATAACTTTTATTCAAAGTAATACTTATCAAAAGTTTAAAACGCATCATGTTGCATACATCAATTGCCTTCCAGCAGTATGTTTACTTGTACATTTTTTTATGTTTTTAATTATTTATTTCAAAAATTCATCAAATTTGAAATAATAACTTCGGCACTATTTAATAACTTTTACGCAAATTAATATTTTTCAAAAATTTAAAAAGCATCGTGTTGCATACATTAAGGGCTTTCTAACACTATTTCTACTTGTATATTTTATTACGTTTTTATTGATTTATTTTAAAAATTTATTAAGTTTGAAATAATAACTTGGGCACTTTTTAATAACTTTTATTCAATTTAATATTTTGTAAAAATTCAAAACGCATCGTGTTGCATACATCAAAGGCTTTCTAACAGTATATTTACTTGTATATTTTATAACGTTTTTATTTATTTATTTTAAAAATTTATCAAATTTTAAATAATAACTTGGGCACTTTTTAATAACTTTGATACAAATTAATATTTTTCAAAAATTCAAAAAGAATTGGGTTGCATACATCAAAGGCGTTCAACCAGTATTTCTACTTGTATATTTTTTTACGTTTTTAATTATTTATTTTAAAAATTTATCAAGTTTGAAATTATAACTTCGGCACTTTTTGATAACTTTAACGCAAATTAATATTTTTTAAAAATTCAAAAAGCATTGTGTTGCATACATCAAGTGCTTTCCAGCAGTATGTTTACTTGTACATTTTTTTATGTTTTTAATTATTTATTTCAAAAATTCATCAAATTTAAAATAATAACTTCGGCACTTTTTAATAACTTTTCGCAATTTAATATTTTTCAAAAATTCAAAAAGCATCGTGTTGCATACATCAAGGGCTTTTTAAAAGTATGTCTACTTGTATATTTTAGTATGTTTATAAGAATTTATTTTGAAAATTCATCAAATTTTAAATAATAGCTTGGGCACTTTTTAATAACTTTTATTCAAAGTAATACTTATCAAAAGTTTAAAACGCATCATGTTGCATACATCAATTGCCTTCCAGCAGTATGTTTACTTGTACATTTTTTTATGTTTTTAATTATTTATTTCAAAAATTCATCAAATTTGAAATAATAACTTCGGCACTATTTAATAACTTTTACGCAAATTAATATTTTTCAAAAATTTAAAAAGCATCGTGTTGCATACATTAAGGGCTTTCTAACACTATTTCTACTTGTATATTTTATTACGTTTTTATTGATTTATTTTATAAATTCATCAAATTTGAAATAATAAGTTGGGCACTTTTTAACAACTTTTATTCAATTTAATATTTTGTAAAAATTCAAAACGCATCGTGTTGCATACATCAAAGGCTTTCTAACAGTATATTTACTTGTATATTTTATTCCGTTTTTATTTATTTATTTTAAAAATTTATCAAATTTGAAATAATAACTTCGGTACTTTTTAATAACTTTTACGCAAATTAATATTTTTCAAAAATTCAAAAAGCATTGTGTTGCATACATTAAGGGCTTTCCAGCAGTATATTTACTTGTAAATTTTTTTTATGTTTTTAATTATTTATTTCAAAATTCATCAAATTTTAAATAACAACTTTGGCACTTTTTAATAGCTTTTACGCAAATTAATATTTTTCAGAAGTTTGAAAAGCATCGTGTTGCATACATCAAGGGCTTTTTAACAGTATGTCTACTTGTATATTTTAGTAGGTTTTTAAGAATTTATTTTGAAAATTCATCAAATTTTAAATAATAGCTTGGGCACTTTTTAATAACTTTTATTCAAATTAATACTTTTCAAAAGTTTAAAACGCATCGTGTTGCATACATCAATTGCCTTCCAGCAGTATGTTAACTTGTTCATTTTTTTATGTTTTTAATTATTTGTTTCAAAAATTCATCAAATTTGAAATAATAACTTCAGCATAACTTTTAAGCAAATTAATATTTTTCAAAAATTTGAAAAGCATCGTGTTGCATGAATCAAAGGCGTTCCAACAGTATTTCTACTTGTAAATTTTTTTACGTTTTTAATTATTTATTTTAAAAATTTATCAAGTTTGAAATAATAACTTCGGCACTTTTTGAGAACTTTAACGCAAATTAATATTTTTTAAAAATTCAAAAACATCGTGTTGCATACATCAAGGGCTTTCTAACAATATTTCTACGTGTACATTTTTTACGATTTTAATTATTTATTTTAAAAATTTATCAAGTTTGAAATAATAACATCGGCACTTTTTGATAACTTTTACGCAAATTAATATTTTTTTTTAAATTCAAAACGCATCATGTTGCATGCATCAAGGGCTTTCCAGCAGTATATTTACTTGTAATTTTTTATGTTTTTATTTATTTATTTCAAAAATTTATCAAATTTGAAATAATAACTTTGGCACTTTTTAATAACTTTTACGCAAATTAATATTTTTCAAAAATTCAAAAAGCATTGTGTTGCATACATTAAGGGCTTTCCAACAGTATGTCTACTTGTATATTTTATTACGTTTTTAATAATTTATTTTAAAAATTGATCAAATTTTAAATAATAGGTTGGTCACATTATAATAACTTTTATTCAAATTAATACTTTTCAAAAGTTTAAAAAGCATCGTGTTGCATACATCAAGTGCTTTCCATCAGTATGTTTTTTTTGTAAAAAATTTTTATGTTTTTAATAATTTATTTAAAAAATTCATCAAATTTGAAATAATAACTTCGTCACTTTTTAATAACTTTTACCCAAATTAATACTTTTCAAAAATTCGAAAAGCATCGTGTTGCATACATCAAGTGGTTTTCAGCAGTATATTTAATTGTACATTTTTTTTATGTTTTTAATTACTTATTCCAAAAATTCATCAAATTTTAAATAATAACTTGGGCACTTTTTAATAACTTTTACGCAAATTAATATTTTTCAAAAACATAAAAAGCATCGTGTTGCATAGATCAAGGGCGTTCCATCAGTATGTTACTTGTACATTATTATTATGTTTTTAATTATTTATTTCAAAAATTTATCAAATTTGAAATAATAACTTCGGCACTTTTTAATAACTTTTACGCAAATTATTATTTTTCATAAATTTAAAAAGCATCGTGTTGCATACATAAAGGGCTTTCTAACACTATTTCTACTTAAATATTTCATTACGTTTTTATTGATTTATTTTAAAAATTTATTAAATTTGAAATAATAACTTGGGCACTTTTTAATAACTTTTATTCAACTTAATACTTTTTAAAAGTTCAAAAAGCATTTTGTTGCATACATTAAGGGCGTTCAAACAGTATGTCTATTTGTACATTTTTTACGTTTTTAATTATTTATTTTAAAAATTTATCAAATTTGAAATAATAACTTGGCTCAATTTTTAATAACTTTGATTCAAATTAATATTTTTCAAAAATTAAAAAAGAATCGGGTTGCATACATCAAGGGAGTTCCACCAGTATTTCAACTTGTATATTTTTTTACGTTTTTAATTATTTATTTTAAAAATTTATCAAGTTTGAAATTATAACTTCGGCACTTTTTGATAACTTTAACGCAATTTAATATTTTCTAAAAATTCAAAAAGCATTGTGTTGCATACATCAAGTGCTTTCCAGCAGTATGTTTACTTGTACATTTTTTTATGTTTTTAATTATATATTTCAAAAAATCATCAAATTTGAAATAATAACTTCGGCACTTTTTAATAACTTTTACGCAAGTTAATATTCTTCAAAAATTCGAAAAGCATCGTGTTGCATACATCAAGGGCTTTCTAACACTATTTCTACTTAAATATTTCATTATGTTTTTATTGATTTATTTTGAAACTTCATCAAATTTTAAATAATAGCTTGGGCAATTTTTAATAACTTTTATTCAAATTAATACTTTTCAAAAGTTTAAAACGCATCGTGTTGCATACATTAACTGCCTTCCAGAAGTATGTTTACTTGTACATTTTTTTATGCTTTTAATTATTTATTTCAAAAATTCATCAAATTTGAAATAATAACTTCGGCACTATTTAATAACTTTTACGCAAATCAATTATTTTCAAAAATTTGAAAAGCATTGTGTTGCATACATTAAGGGCTTTCTAACACTATTTCTACTTGTATATTTTATTACTTTTTTATTGATTTATTTTAAAAATTCATCAAATTTGAAATAATAACTTGGGCACTTTTTAATAACTTTTATTCAATTTAATATTTTTTAAAATATCAAAACGCATCGTTTTGCATACATCAAGGGCTTTCCAACAGTATATCTACTTGTATATTTTATCACGTTTTTATTTATTTATTTTAATAATTCATAAATTTTTAAATAATAACTTGGGCACTTTTTAATAACTTTTATTCAAATTAATACTTTTTAAAAGTTCAAAAAGCATCGTATTGCATACATTAAGGGCGTTTAAACAGTATGTCTACTTGTACATTTTTTACGTTTTTAATTATGTACTTTAAAAATTTATCAAATTTGAAATAATAACTTTGCTCACTTTTTAATACCTTTTATTCAAATTAATATTTTTCAAAAATTCAAAAAGCATTGTGTTGCATACATCAAGGGCGTTCCAACAGTATTTTTACTTAAACATTTTTTAACGATTTTGATTATTTATTTTAAAAATTTGTCAAGTTTGAAATAATAACTTCGGCACTTTTTGATAACTTTTACGCAAATTAATATTTTTTTTAAAATTCCAAACGCATTGTGTTGCATGCATCAAGGGCTTTCCAGCAGTATATTTACTTGTAAATTTTTTTATGTTTTTATTTCAAAAATTTATCAAATTTGAAATAATAACTTTGGCACTTTTTAATAACTTTTACGCAAATTAATATTTTTCAAAAATTCAAAAAGCATCGTGTTGCATACATCAAGGGATTTTCAACAGTATGTCACCTTGTTATGGTATTATGTTTTTAATGATTTTTTTTTTCTTTAAATTAAATTTGAAATAGTAACTTGGGCACTTTTAAATAACTTTTATTCAAATTAATATTTTTCAAAAATTCAAAAAGCATTGTGTTGCATACATCAAGGGCTTTCCAGCAGTATATTTACTTGTACTTTTTTTTATGTTTTTAATTATTTATTTCAAAAATTCATCAAATTTTAAATAACAACTTCGGCACTTTTTAATAACTTTTACGCAAATTAATATTTTTCAGAAGTTTGAAAAGCATCGTGTTGCATACATCAAGGGCTTTCCAGCAGTATGTTTTTTTTGTAATTTTTTTTATGTTTTTATTGATTTATTTCAAAAATTCATCAAATTTGAAATAATAACTTCGTCACTTTTTAATAACTTTTACCCAAATTAATACTTTTCAAAAATTCGAAAAGCATGGTGTTGCATACATCAAGGGGTTTTCAGCAGTATATTCAATTGTACATTTTTTTATGTTTTTAATTACTTATTTCAAAAATTCATCAAACTTTAAATAATAACTTCGGCACTTTTTAATAACTTTTACGCAAAATAATATTTTTTAAAAATTTGAAAAGCATCGTGTTGCATACATAAAGGGCTTTCTAACACTATTTCTACTTATATGTTTTATTACGTTTTTATTGATTTATTTTAAAAATTTATTAAGTTTGAAATAATAACTTGGGCACTTTTTAATAACTTTTATTCAATTTAATATTTTGTAAAAATTCAAAACGCATCGTGTTGCATACATCAAAGGCTTTCTAACAGTATATTTACTTGTATATTTTATAACGTTTTTATTTATTTATTTTAAAAATTTATCAAATTTTAAATAATAACTTGGGCACTATTTAATAACTTTGATTCAAATTAATATTTTTCAAAAATTCAAAAGGAATTGGGTTGCATACATCAAAGGCGTTCAACCAGTATTTCTACTTGTATATTTTTTACGTTTTTAATTATTTATTTTAAAAATTTATCAAGTTTGAAATTATAACTTCGGCACTTTTTGATAACTTTGACGCAAATTAATATTTTTTAAAAATTCAAAAAGCATTGTGTTGCATACATCAAGTGCTTTCCAGCAGTATGTTTACTTGTACATTTTTTTATGTTTTTAATTATTTATTTCAAAAATTCATCAAATTTAAAATAATAACTTCGGCACTTTTTAATAACTTTTCGCAATTTAATATTTTTCAAAAATTCAAAAAGCATCGTGTTGCATACATCAAGGGCTTTTTAAAAGTATGTATACTTGTATATTTTAGTATGTTTATAAGAATTTATTTTGAAAATTCATCAAATTTTAAATAATAGCTTGGGCACTTTTTAATAACTTTTATTCAAAGTAATACTTATCAAAAGTTTAAAACGCATCATGTTGCATACATCAATTGCCTTCCAGCAGTATGTTTACTTATACATTTTTTTATGTTTTTAATTATTTATTTCAAAAATTCATCAAATTTGAAATAATAACTTCGGCACTATTTAATAACTTTTACGCAAATTAATATTTTTCAAAAATTTAAAAAGCATCGTGTTGCATACATTAAGGGCTTTCTAACACTATTTCTACTTGTATATTTTATTACGTTTTTATTGATTTATTTTATAAATTCATCAAATTTGAAATAATAAGTTGGGCACTTTTTAACAACTTTTATTCAATTTAATATTTTGTAAAAATTCAAAACGCATCGTGTTGCATACATCAAAGGCTTTCTAACAGTATATTTACTTGTATATTTTATTCCGTTTTTATTTATTTATTTTAAAAATTTATCAAATTTGAAATAATAACTTCGGTACTTTTTAATAACTTTTACGCAAATTAATATTTTTCAAAAATTCAAAAAGCATTGTGTTGCATACATTAAGGGCTTTCCAGCAGTATATTTACTTGTAAATTTTTTTTATGTTTTTAATTATTTATTTCAAAATTCATCAAATTTTAAATAACAACTTTGGCACTTTTTAATAGCTTTTACGCAAATTAATATTTTTCAGAAGTTTGAAAAGCATCGTGTTGCATACATCAAGGGCTTTTTAACAGTATGTCTACTTGTATATTTTAGTAGGTTTTTAAGAATTTATTTTGAAAATTCATCAAATTTTAAATAATAGCTTGGGCACTTTTTAATAACTTTTATTCAAATTAATACTTTTCAAAAGTTTAAAACGCATCGTGTTGCATACATCAATTGCCTTCCAGCAGTATGTTAACTTGTTCATTTTTTTATGTTTTTAATTATTTGTTTCAAAAATTCATCAAATTTGAAATAATAACTTCGGCACTATTCAATAACTTTTAAGCAAATTAATATTTTTCAAAAATTTGAAAAGCATCGTGTTGCATGAATCAAAGGCGTTCCAACAGTATTTCTACTTGTAAATTTTTTTACGTTTTTAATTATTTATTTTAAAAATTTATCAAGTTTGAAATAATAACTTCGGCACTTTTTGAGAACTTTAACGCAAATTAATATTTTTTAAAAATTCAAAAACATCGTGTTGCATACATCAAGGGCTTTCTAACAATATTTCTACGTGTACATTTTTTACGATTTTAATTATTTATTTTAAAAATTTATCAAGTTTGAAATAATAACATCGGCACTTTTTGATAACTTTTACGCAAATTAATATTTTTTTTAAATTCAAAACGCATCATGTTGCATGCATCAAGGGCTTTCCAGCAGTATATTTACTTGTAATTTTTTTATGTTTTTATTTATTTATTTCAAAAATTTATCAAATTTGAAATAATAACTTTGGCACTTTTTAATAACTTTTACGCAAATTAATATTTTTCAAAAATTCAAAAAGCATTGTGTTGCATACATTAAGGGCTTTCCAACAGTATGTCTACTTGTATATTTTATTACGTTTTTAATAATTTATTTTAAAAATTGATCAAATTTTAAATAATAGGTTGGTCACATTATAATAACTTTTATTCAAATTAATACTTTTCAAAAGTTTAAAAAGCATCGTGTTGCATACATCAAGTGCTTTCCATCAGTATGTTTTTTTTGTAAAAAATTTTTATGTTTTTAATAATTTATTTAAAAAATTCATCAAATTTGAAATAATAACTTCGTCACTTTTTAATAACTTTTACCCAAATTAATATTTTTCAAAAATTCGAAAAGCATCGTGTTGCATACATCAAGGGGTTTTCAGCAGTATATTTAATTGTACATTTTTTTATGTTTTTAATTACTTATTTCAAAAATTCATCAAATTTTAAATAATAACTTGGGCACTTTTTAATAACTTTTACGCAAATTTAAATTTTTCAAAAATTTAAAAAGCATCGTGTTGCATACATCAAGGGCGTTCCAGCAGTATGTTTACTTGTACATTTTTATTATGTTTTTAATTATTTATTTCAAAAATTTATCAAATTTGAAATAATAACTTCGGTACTTTTTAATAACTTTTACGCAAATTACTATTTTTCAAAAATTCAAAAAGCATTGTGTTGCATACATTAAGGGCTTTCCAGCAGTATATTTACTTGTAAATTTTTTTTATGTTTTTAATTATTTATTTCAAAAACTCATCAAATTTTAAATAATTGCTTGGGCACTTTTTAATAACTTTTATTCAAATTAATACTTTTCAAAAGTTTAAAACGCATCGTGTTGCATACATCAATTGCCTTCCAACAGTATTTCTACTTGTACATTTTTTTACGTTTTTAATTATTTACTTTAAAAATTTATCAAGTTTGAAATAATAACTTCGGCCCTTTTTGAGAACTTTAGCGCAAATTAATATTTTTTAAAAATTCAAAAAGCATCGTGTTGCATACATCAAGGGCTTTCCAACAGTATATTTTATCATGTTTTTATTTATTTATTTTTAAAATTTATCAAATTTTAAATAATAACTTGGGCACTTTTTAATAACTTTTATTCAAATTAACATTTTTCAAAAATTCAAAAAGCATCGTGTTGCATACATTAAGGGCGTTTCAACAATATTTCTACTTGTACATTTTTTTACAATTTTAATTATTTATTTTAAAAATTTATCAAGTTTGAAATAATAACTTCGGCACTTTTTGATAACTTTTACGTAAATTAATATTTTTTTAAAATTCAAAACGAATCGTGTTGCATACATCAAGGGCTTTCCAGCAGTATATTTACTTGTATATTTTTTTATGTTTTTAATTATTTATTTCAAAAATTTATCAAGTTAGAAATAATAACTTCGGCTTTTTTTAATAACTTTTATGCAAATTAATATTTTTCAAATATTCAAAACGCATCGTGTGGCATATATCAAGGGCTTTTTAACAGTATGATAACTTGTACTTTTTTTACGTTTTTAATTAGTTATTTTAAAAATTTATCAAAATTAAAATAATAACTTTGCTCACTTTTTAATAACTTTTCGCAAATTAATATTTTTCAAAAATTCAAAAAGCATCGTGTTGCATACATCAAAAGCGTTCCAACAGTATTTCTACTTGTACATTTTTTTACGTTTTTAATTATTTATTTTAAAAATTTATCAAGTTTGAAATAATAACTTCGGCACTTTTTAATAACTTTTACGCAAATTAATATTTTTCAGAAGTTTGAAAAGCATCGTGTTGCATACATCAAGGGCTTTCCAGCAGTATGTTTTTTTTTTGTAAATTTATGTTTTTATTAATTTATTTCAAAAATTCATCAAATTTGAAATAATAACTTCGTCACTTTTTAATAACTTTTACCCAAATTAATACTTTTCAAAAATTCGAAAAGCATCGTGTTGCATACATCAAGTGGTTTTCAGCAGTATATTTAATTGTACATTTTTTTTATGTTTTTAATTACTTATTCCAAAAATTCATCAAATTTTAAATAATAACTTGGGCACTTTTTAATAACTTTTACGCAAATTAATATTTTTCAAAAACATAAAAAGCATCGTGTTGCATAGATCAAGGGCGTTCCATCAGTATGTTACTTGTACATTTTTATTATGTTTTCAATTATTTATTTCAAAAATTTATCAAATTTGAAATAATAACTTCGGCACTTTTTAATAACTTTTACGCAAATTATTATTTTTCATAAATTTGAAAAGCATCGTGTTGCATACATAAAGGGCTTTCTAACACTATTTCTACTTAAATATTTCATTACGTTTTTATTGATTTATTTTAAAAATTTATTAAATTTGAAATAATAACTTGGGCACTTTTTAATAACTTTTATTCAACTTAATACTTTTTAAAAGTTCAAAAAGCATTTTGTTGCATACATTAAGGGCGTTCAAACAGTATGTCTATTTGTACATTTTTTACGTTTTTAATTATTTATTTTAAAAATTTATCAAATTTGAAATAATAACTTGGCTCAATTTTTAATAACTTTGATTCAAATTAATATTTTTCAAAAATTAAAAAAGAATCGGGTTGCATACATCAAGGGAGTTTCACCAGTATTTCTACTTGTATATTTTTTTACGTTTTTAATTATTTATTTTAAAAATTTATCAAGTTTGAAATTATAACTTCGGCACTTTTTAATAACTTTTACGCAAGTTAATATTCTTCAAAAATTCGAAAAGCATCGTGTTGCATACATCAAGGGCTTTCTAACACTATTTCTACTTAAATATTTCATTATGTTTTTATTGATTTATTTTGAAACTTCATCAAATTTTAAATAATAGCTTGGGCAATTTTTAATAACTTTTATTCAAATTAATACTTTTCAAAAGTTTAAAACGCATCGTGTTGCATACATTAATTGCCTTCCAGAAGTATGTTTACTTGTACATTTTTTTATGCTTTTAATTATTTATTTCAAAAATTCATCAAATTTGAAATAATAACTTCGGCACTATTTAATAACTTTTACGCAAATCAATATTTTTCAAAAATTTGAAAAGCATCGTGTTGCATACATTAAGGGCTTTCTAACACTATTTCTACTTGTATATATTATTACTTTTTTATTGATTTATTTTAAAAATTCATCAAATTTGAAATAATAACTTGGGCACTTTTTAATAACTTTTATTCAATTTAATATTTTTTAAAATATCAAAACGCATCGTTTTGCATACATCAAGGGCTTTCCAACAGTATATCTACTTGTATATTTTATTACGTTTTTATTTATTTATTTTAATAATTCATAAATTTTTAAATAATAACTTGGGCACTTTTTAATAACTTTTATTCAAATTAATACTTTTTAAAAGTTCAAAAAGCATCGTATTGCATACATTAAGGGCGTTTAAACAGTATGTCTACTTGTACATTTTTTACGTTTTTAATTATGTACTTTAAAAATTTATCAAATTTGAAATAATAACTTTGCTCACTTTTTAATACCTTTTATTCAAATCAATATTTTTCAAAAATTCAAAAAGCATTGTGTTGCATACATCAAGGGCGTTCCAACAGTATTTTTACTTAAACATTTTTTAACGATTTTGATTATTTATTTTAAAAATTTGTCAAGTTTGAAATAATAACTTCGGCACTTTTTGATAACTTTTACGCAAATTAATATTTTTTTTAAAATTCCAAACGCATTGTGTTGCATGCATCAAGGGCTTTCCAGCAGTATATTTACTTGTAAATTTTTTTATGTTTTTATTTCAAAAATTTATCAAATTTGAAATAATAACTTTGCCACTTTTTAATAACTTTTACGCAAATTAATATTTTTCAAAAATTCAAAAAGCATCGTGTTGCATACATCAAGGGATTTTCAACAGTATGTCACCTTGTTATGGTATTATGTTTTTAATGATTTTTTTTTTTTTAAATTAAGTTTGAAATAGTAACTTGGGCACTTTTAAATAACTTTTATTCAAATTAATATTTTTCAAAAATTCAAAAAGCATTGTGTTGCATACATCAAGGGCTTTCCAGCAGTATATTTACTTAAACTTTTTTTTATGTTTTTAATTATTTATTTCAAAAATTCATCAAATTTTAAATAACAACTTCGGCACTTTTTAATAACTTTTACGCAAATTAATATTTTTCAGAAGTTTGAAAAGCATCGTGTTGCATACATCAAGGGCTTTCCAGCAGTATGTTTTTTTGTAATTTTTTTTATGTTTTTATTGATTTATTTCAAAAATTCATCAAATTTGAAATAATAACTTCGTCACTTTTTAATAACTTTTACCCAAATTAATACTTTTCAAAAATTCGAAAAGCATGGTGTTGCATACATCAAGGGGTTTTCAGCAGTATATTCAATTGTACATTTTTTTATGTTTTTAATTACTTATTTCAAAAATTCATCAAACTTTAAATAATAACTTCGGCACTTTTTAATAACTTTTACGCAAAATAATATTTTATAAAAATTTGAAAAGCATCGTGTTGCATACATAAAGGGCTTTCTAACACTATTTCTACTTAAATGTTTTATTACGTTTTTATTGATTTATTTTAAAAATTTATTAAATTTGAAATAATAACTTGGGCACTTTTTAATAACTTTTATTCAATTTAATATTTTGTAAAAATTCAAAACGCATCGTGTTGCATACATCAAAGGCTTTCTAACAGTATATTTACTGTATATTTTATAACGTTTTTATTTATTTATTTTAAAAATTTATCAAATTTTAAATAATAACTTGGGCACTTTTTAATAACTTTGATTCAAATTAATATTTTTCAAAAATTCAAAAAGAATTGGGTTGCATACATCAAAGGCGTTCAACCAGTATTTCTACTTGTATATTTTTTTACGTTTTTAATTATTTATTTTAAAAATTTATCAAGTTTGAAATTATAACTTCGGCACTTTTTGATAACTTTAACGCAAATTAATATTTTTTAAAAATTCAAAAAGCATTGTGTTGCATACATCAAGTGCTTTCCAGCAGTATGTTTACTTGTACATTTTTTTATGTTTTTAATTATTTATTTCAAAAATTCATCAAATTTAAAATAATAACTTCGGCACTTTTTAATAACTTTTCGCAATTTAATATTTTTCAAAAATTCAAAAAGCATCGTGTTGCATACATCAAGGGTTTTTTAAAAGTATGTCTACTTGTATATTTTAGTATGTTTATAAGAATTTATTTTGAAAATTCATCAAATTTTAAATAATAGCTTGGGCACTTTTTAATAACTTTTATTCAAATTAATACTTATCAAAAGTTTAAAACGCATCATGTTGCATACATCAATTGCCTTCCAGCAGTAAGTTTACTTGTACCTTTTTTTATGTTTTTAATTATTTATTTCAAAAATTCATCAAATTTGAAATAATAACTTCGGCACTATTTAATAACTTTTACGCAAATTAATATTTTTCAAAAATTTAAAAAGCATCGTGTTGCATACATTAAGGGCTTTCTAACACTATTTCTACTTGTATATTTTATTACGTTTTTATTGATTTATTTTAAAAATTCATCAAATTTGAAATAATAAGTTGGGCACTTTTTAACAACTTTTATTCAATTTAATATTTTGTAAAAATTCAAAACGCATCGTGTTGCATACATCAAAGGCTTTCTAACAGTATATTTACTTGTATATTTTATTCCGTTTTTAATTATTTATTTTAAAAATTTATCAAATTTGAAATAATAACTTCGGTACTTTTTAATAACTTTTACGCAAATTAATATTTTTCAAAAATTCAAAAAGCATTGTGTTGCATACATTAAGGGCTTTCCAGCAGTATATTTACTTGTAAATTTTTTTTATGTTTTTAATTATTTATTTCAAAATTCATCAAATTTTAAATAACAACTTTGGCACTTTTTAATAGCTTTTACGCAAATTAATATTTTTCAGAAGTTTGAAAAGCATCGTGTTGCATACATCAAGGGCTTTTTAACAGTATGTCTACTTGTATATTTTAGTAGGTTTTTAAGAATTTATTTTGAAAATTCATCAAATTTTAAATAATAGCTTGGGCACTTTTTAATAACTTTTATTCAAATTAATACTTTTCAAAAGTTTAAAACGCATCGTGTTGCATACATCAATTGCCTTCCAGCAGTATGTTAACTTGTTCATTTTTTTATGTTTTTAATTATTTGTTTCAAAAATTCATCAAATTTGAAATAATAACTTCGGCACTATTCAATAACTTTTAAGCAAATTAATATTTTTCAAAAATTTGAAAAGCATCGTGTTGCATGAATCAAAGGCGTTCCAACAGTATTTCTACTTGTAAATTTTTTTACGTTTTTAATTATTTATTTTAAAAATTTATCAAGTTTGAAATAATAACTTCGGCACTTTTTGAGAACTTTAACGCAAATTAATATTTTTTAAAAATTCAAAAACATCGTGTTGCATACATCAAGGGCTTTCTAACAATATTTCTACGTGTACATTTTTTACGATTTTAATTATTTATTTTAAAAATTTATCAAGTTTGAAATAATAACATCGGCACTTTTTGATAACTTTTACGCAAATTAATATTTTTTTTAAATTCAAAACGCATCGTGTTGCATGCATCAAGGGCTTTCCAGCAGTATATTTACTTGTAATTTTTTTATGTTTTTATTTATTTATTTCAAAAATTTATCAAATTTGAAATAATAACTTTGGCACTTTTTAATAACTTTTACGCAAATTAATATTTTTCAAAAATTCAAAAAGCATTGTGTTGCATACATTCAGGGCTTTCCAACAGTATGTCTACTTGTATATTTTATTACGTTTTTAATAATTTATTTTAAAAATTGATCAAATTTTAAATAATAGGTTGGTCACATTATAATAACTTTTATTCAAATTAATACTTTTCAAAAGTTTAAAAAGCATCGTGTTGCATACATCAAGTGCTTTCCATCAGTATGTTTTTTTTGTAAAAATTTTTTATGTTTTTAATAATTTATTTAAAAAATTCATCAAATTTGAAATAATAACTTCGTCACTTTTTAATAACTTTTACCCAAATTAATATTTTTCAAAAATTCGAAAAGCATCGTGTTGCATACATCAAGGGGTTTTCAGCAGTATATTTAATTGTACATTTTTTTATGTTTTTAATTACTTATTTCAAAAATTCATCAAATTTTAAATAATAACTTGGGCACTTTTTAATAACTTTTACGCAAATTTAAATTTTTCAAAAATTTAAAAAGCATCGTGTTGCATACATCAAGGGCGTTCAACCAGTATTTCTACTTGTATATTTTTTTACGTTTTTAATTATTTATTTTAAAAATTTATCAAGTTTGAAATTATAACTTCGGCACTTTTTGATAACTTTAACGCAAATTAATATTTTTTAAAAATTCAAAAAGCATTGTGTTGCATACATCAAGTGCTTTCCAGCAGTATGTTTACTTGTACATTTTTTTATGTTTTTAATTATTTATTTCAAAAATTCATCAAATTTAAAATAATAACTTCGGCACTTTTTAATAACTTTTCGCAATTTAATATTTTTCAAAAATTCAAAAAGCATCGTGTTGCATACATCAATTGCCTTCCAGCAGTATGTTTACTTGTACATTTTTATTATGTTTTTAATGATTTATTTTAAAAATTTATCAAATTTGAAATAATAACTTCGGTACTTTTTAATAACTTTTACGCAAATTACTATTTTTCAAAAATTCAAAAAGCATTGTGTTGCATACATTAAGGGCTTTCCAGCAGTATATTTACTTGTAAATTTTTTTTATGTTTTTAATTATTTATTTCAAAAACTCATCAAATTTTAAATAATAACTTCGGCACTTTTTAATAACTTTTACGCAAATTATTATTTTTCATAAATTTGAAAAGCATCGTGTTGCATACATAAAGGGCTTTCTAACACTATTTCTACTTAAATATTTCATTACGATTTTATTGATTTATTTTAAAAATTTATTAAATTTGAAATAATAACTTGGGCACTTTTTAATAACTTTTATTCAAATTAATACTTTTTAAAAGTTCAAAAAGCATTTTGTTGCATACATTAAGGGCGTTCAAACAGTATGTCTATTTGTACATTTTTTACGTTTTTAATTATTTATTTTAAAAATTTATCAAATTTGAAATAATAACTTTGCTCAATTTTTAATAACTTTGATTCAAATTAATATTTTTCAAAAATTAAAAAAGAATCGGGTTGCATACATCAAGGGAGTTCCACCAGTATTTCTACTTGTATATTTTTTTACGTTTTTAATTATTTATTTTAAAAATTTATCAAGTTTGAAATTATAACTTCGGCACTTTTTGATAACTTTAACGCAAATTAATATTTTCTAAAAATTCAAAAAGCATTGTGTTGCATACATCAAGTGCTTTCCAGCAGTATGTTTACTTGTACATTTTTTTATGTTTTTAATTATATATTTCAAAAATTCATCAAATTTGAAATAATAACTTCGGCACTTTTTAATAACTTTTACGCAAGTTAATATTCTTCAAAAATTCGAAAAGCATCGTGTTGCATACATCAAGGGCTTTCTAACACTATTTCTACTTAAATAATTCATTATGTTTTTATTGATTTATTTTGAAACTTCATCAAATTTTAAATAATAGCTTGGGCAATTTTTAATAACTTTTATTCAAATTAATACTTTTCAAAAGTTTAAAACGCATCGTGTTGCATACATTAATTGCCTTCCAGAAGTATGTTTACTTGTACATTTTTTTATGCTTTTAATTATTTATTTCAAAAATTCATCAAATTTGAAATAATAACTTCGGCACTATTTAATAACTTTTACGCAAATCAATATTTTTCAAAAATTTGAAAAGCATCGTGTTGCATACATTAAGGGCTTTCTAACACTATTTCTACTTGTATATTTTATTACTTTTTTATTGATTTATTTTAAAAATTCATCAAATTTGAAATAATAACTTGGGCACTTTTTAATAACTTTTATTCAATTTAATATTTTTTAAAATATCAAAACGCATCGTTTTTCATACATCAAGGGCGTTTAAACAGTATGTCTACTTGTACATTTTTTACGTTTTTAATTATTTACTTTAAAAATTTATCAAATTTGAAATAATAACTTTGCTCACTTTTTAATACCTTTTATTCAAATTAATATTTTTCGAAAATTCAAAAAGCATTGTGTTGCATACATCAAGGGCGTTCCAACAGTATTTTTACTTAAACATTTTTTTAACGATTTTGATTATTTATTTTAAAAATTTGTCAAGTTTGAAATAATAACTTCGGCACTTCTTGATAACTTTTACGCAAATTAATATTTTTTTTTAAATTCCAAACGCATTGTGTTGCATGCATCAAGGGCTTTCCAGCAGTATATTTACTTGTAAATTTTTTTATGTTTTTATTTCAAAAATTTATCAAATTTGAAATAATAACTTTGGCACTTTTTAATAACTTTTACGCAAATTAATATTTTTCAAAAATTCAAAAAGCATCGTGTTGCATACATCAAGGGATTTTCAACAGTATGTCACCTTGTTATGGTATTATGTTTTTAATAATTTTTTTTTTTAAAAAATTAAATTTGAAATAGTAACTTGGGCACTTTTAAATAACTTTTATTCAAATTAATATTTTTCAAAAATTCAAAAAGCATTGTGTTGCATACATCAAGGGCTTTCCAGCAGTATATTTACTTGTACTTTTTTTATGTTTTTAATTATTTATTTCAAAAATTCATCAAATTTTAAATAACAAATTCGGCACTTTTTAATAACTTTTACGCAAATTAATACTTTTCAAAAATTCGAAAAGCATGGTGTTGCATACATCAAGGGGTTTTCAGCAGTATATTCAATTGTACATTTTTTTATGTTTTTAACTACTTATTTCAAAAATTCATCAAACTTTAAATAATAACTTCGGCACTTTTAATAACTTTTACGCAAAATAATATTTTTTAAAAATTTGAAAAGCATCGTGTTGCATACATAAAGGGCTTTCTAACACTATTTCTACTTAAATGTTTTATTACGTTTTTATTGATTTATTTTAAAAATTTATTAAATTTGAAATAATAACTTGGGCACTTTTTAATAACTTTTATTCAATTTAATATTTTGTAAAAATTCAAAACGCATCGTGTTGCATACATCAAAGGCTTTCTAACAGTATATTTACTTGTATATTTTATTACGTTTTTATTTATTTATTTTAAAAATTTATCAAATTTTAAATAATAACTTGGGCACTTTTTAATAACTTTGTTTCAAATTAATATTTTTCAAAAATTCAAAAAGAATTGGGTTGCATACATCAAAGGCGTTCAACCAGTATTTCTACTTGTATATTTTTTTACGTTTTTAATTATTTATTTTAAAAATTTATCAAGTTTGAAATTATAACTTCGGCACTTTTTGATAACTTTAACGCAAATTAATATTTTTTAAAAATTCAAAAAGCATTGTGTTGCATACATCAAGTGCTTTCCAGCAGTATGTTTACTTGTACATTTTTTTATGTTTTTAATTATTTATTTCAAAAATTCATCAAATTTAAAATAATAACTTCGGCACTTTTTAATAACTTTTCGCAATTTAATATTTTTCAAAAATTCAAAAAGCATCGTGTTGCATACATCAAGGGCTTTTTAAAAGTATGTCTACTTGTATATTTTAGTATGTTTATAAGAATTTATTTTGAAAATTCATCAAATTTTAAATAATAGCTTGGGCACTTTTTAATAACTTTTATTCAAATTAATACTTATCAAAAGTTTAAAACGCATCATGTTGCATACATCAATTGCCTTCCAGCAGTATGTTTACTTGTACATTTTTTTATGTTTTTAATTATTTATTTCAAAAATTCATCAAATTTGAAATAATAACTTCGGCACTATTTAATAACTTTTACGCAAATTAATATTTTTCAAAAATTTAAAAAGCATCGTGTTGCATACATTAAGGGCTTTCTAACACTATTTCTACTTGTATATTTTATTACGTTTTTATTGATTTATTTTAAAAATTCATCAAATTTGAAATAATAAGTTGGGCACTTTTTAACAACTTTTATTCAATTTAATATTTTGTAAAAATTCAAAACGCATCGTGTTGCATACATCAAAGGCTTTCTAACAGTATATTTACTTGTATATTTTATTCCGTTTTTATTTATTTATTTTAAAAATTTATCAAATTTTAAATAATAACTTGGGCACTTTTTAATAACTTTTATTCAAATTAATACTTTTTAAAAGTTCAAAAAGCATTGTGTTGCATACATTAAGGGCGTTCAAACAGTATGTTTATTTGTACATTTTTTACGTTTTTAATTATTTATTTTAAAAATTTGAAATAATAACTTTGCTCACTTTTTAATAACTTTGATTCAAATTAATATTTTTCAAAAATTCAAAAAGAATTGGGTTGCATACATCAAAGGCGTTCAACCAGTATTTCTACTTGTATATTTTTTTACGTTTTAATTATGTATTTTAAAAATTTATCAAGTTTGAAATTATAACTTCGGCACTTTTTGAAAACTTTAACGCAAATTAATATTTTTTAAAAATTCAAAAAGCATTGTGTTGCATACATCAAGTGCTTTCCAGCAGTATGTTAACTTGTACATTTTTTTATGTTTTTAATTATTTATTTCAAAAATTCATCAAATTTGAAATAATAACTTCGGCACTTTTTAATAACTTTTCGCAAATTAATATTTTTCAAAAATTCATATAGATACAAAATCAATTGCCTTCCAGCAGTATGTTTACTTGTACATTTTTTTATGTTTTTAATTATTTATTTCAAAAATTCATCAAATTTAAAATAATAACTTCGGCACTATTTAATAACTTTTACGCAAATTAATATTTTTTAAAAATTTGAAAAGCATCGTGTTGCATAAATCAAGGGCTTTTTAAAAGTATGTCTACTTGAATATTTTAGTATGTTTTTAACAATTTATTTTGAAAATTCATCAAATTTTAAATACTAGCTTGGGCACTTTTTAATAACTTTTATTCAAATTAATACTTATCAAAAGTTTAAAACGCATCATGTTGCATACATCAATTGCCTTCCAGCAGTATGTTTACTTGTACTTTTTATTATCTTTTTAATTATTTATTTCAAAAATTCATCAAATTTTAAATAACAACTTCGGCACTTTTTAATAACTTTTACGCAAATTAATATTTTTTAAAAATTTGAAAAGCATCGTGTTGCATAAATCAAGGGCGTTCCAACAGTATTTCTACTTGTACATTTTTTTACGTTTTTAATCATTTATTTTAAAAATTTAGCAAGTTTGAAATAATAACTTCGGCACTTTTTGATAACTTTAACGCAAATTAATATTTTTTAAAAATTCAAAAAGCATTGTGTTGCATACATCAAGGGCTTTTCAACAATATTTCTACTTGTACATTTTTTTACGATTTTAATTATTTATTTTAAAAATTTATCAAGTTTGAAATCATAACTTCGGCACTTTTTGTAAACTTTTACGCAAATTAATGTTTTTTTTAAATTCAAAACGCATCGTGTTGCATGCATCAAGGGCTATCCAGCAGTATATTTACTTGTAATTTTTTTTATGTTTTATTTATTTATTTTAAAAATTTATCAAATTTGAAATAATAACTTTGGCACTTTTTAAGAACTTTTACGCAAATTAATATTTTTCAAAAATTCAAAAAGCATTGTGTTGCATACATCAAGGGATTTCGAACAGTATGTCTACTTGTATATGGTATTATGTTTTTAATGATTTATTTTAAAAATTTATTAAATTTGAAATAGTAACTTGGGCACTTTTAAATAACTTTTATTCAAATTGATATTTTTCAAAAATTCAAAAAGCATTGTGTTGCATACATCAAGGGCTTTTTAGCAGTATGTTTGCTTGTATATTTTATTGCGTTTTTAAATATTTGTTTTAAAAATTCATCAAATTTGAAATAATAACTTCGGCACTTTTTAATAACTCTTACGCAAATTAATATTTTTCAAAAATTTAAAAAGCATTGCGTTGCATACATTCAGGGCTTTGCAACAGTATGTCTACTTGTATATTTTATTACGTTTTTAATAATTTATTTTAAAAATTAATCAAATTTTAAATAATAGCTTGGGCACATCATAATAACTTTTATTCAAATTAATACTTTTCAAAAGTTTAAAATGCATCGTGTTGCATACATCAAGTGCTTTCCAGCAGTATGTTTTTTTGTGAAGTTTTTTATGTTTTTAATAATTTATTTCAAATTTGATGAATTTTTGAAATAAATAAGTAAAAACATAAAAAAAATTCACAAAAAAAACATACTGCTGGAAAGCACTTAATGTAAGCAACATGGTGCTTTTTAAACTTTTAAAAAGTATTAATTTGATTAAAAGTTATTATAATGTGCCCAAGCTATTATTTAAAATTTGATTAATTTTCAAAATAAATTATTAAAAACGTAATAAAATATACAAGTAAACATATTTGTATATTTTGGAAAGCCCTTAATGTATGCAACACAATGCTTTTTAAATTTTTAAAAAGTATTAATTTGCGTAAAAGTTATTAAAAAGTGCCCAAGTTATTATTTAAAATTTGATAAATTTTTGAAATAAATAATTAAAAACATAAATAAATGTACAATTAAATATACTGCTGAAAACCCCTTGATGTATGCAACACGATGCTTTTCGAATTTTTGAAAAATATTAAATTGGGTAAAAGTTATTAAAAAGTGCCGAAGTTATTATTTCAAATTTGATAAATTTTTAAAATAAATAATTAAAAACGTAAAAAAATGTACAAGTAGAAATACTGTTGGAACGCCCCTGATTTATGCAACACGATGCTTTTCAAATTTTTAAAAAATATTAATTTGCGTAAAAGTTATTAAATAGTGCCGAAGTTATTATTTCAAATTTGATGAATTTTTGAAATAAATACTTAAAAACATAAAAAAATGTACAAGTAAACATACTCCTGGAAGGCAATTGATGTATGCAACACGATGCGTTTTAAACTTTTGAAAAGTATTAATTTGAATACAAGTTATTAAAAAGTGCCCAAGCTATTATTTAAAATTTGATGAATTTTCAAAATAAATTCTTAAAAACATACTAAAATTTACAAGTAGACATACTGTTAAAAATCCCTTGATGTATGCAACACGATGCTTTTTGAATTTTTGAAAAATATTAATTTGCGTAAAAGTTATTAAAAAGTACCAAAGTTATTATTTCAAATTTGATAAATTTTTGAAATAAATAAATAAAAACATAAAAAAAAATTACAAGTAAATATACTGCTGGAAAGCCCTTGATGCATGCAACACGATGCGTTTTGAATTTAAAAAAAATATTAATTTGCGTAAAAGTTATCAAAAAGTGCCGAAGTCATTATCTCAAACTTGATACATTTTTAAAATAAATAATTAAAATCGTAAAAAAATGTACAAGTAGAGAAATTGTTGGAACGCCCCTGATGTATGCAACACGATGTTTTTTGAATTTTTGAAAAATATTAATTTGAATAAAAGTTATTAAAAAGTGCCCAAGTTATTATTTAAAATTTGATTATTTTTTAAAATAAATAAATAAAAACGTGATAAAATATACTGTTGGAAAGCCCTTGATGTATGCAACACGATGCTTTTTGAATTTTTTAAAAAATATTAATTTGCGTTAAAGTTATCAAAAAGTGCCAAAGTTATTATTTCAAACTTGATAAATTTTTAAAATAAATAATTAAAAACGTAAAAAAATGTACAAGTAGAAATACTGTTGGAACGCCCCTGATTTATGCAACACGATGCTTTTCAAACTTCTAAAAAATATTAATTTGCGTAAAAGTTATTAAAAAGTGCCGAAGTTGTAATTTCAAATTTGATGAATTTTTGAAATAAATTATTAAAAACATAAAAAAAATTACAAGTAAATATACTGCTGGAAAGCCCTTAATGTATGCAACACAATGCTTTTTGAATTTTTGAAAAATATTAATTTGGGTAAAAGTTATTAAAAAGTGCCCAAGCTATTATTTAAAATTTGATGAATTTTCAAAATAAATTCTTAAAAACATACTAAAATTTACAAGTAGACATACTGTTAAAAAGCCCTTGATGTATGCAACACGATGCTTTTCAAACTTCTAAAAAATATTAATTTGCGTAAAAGTTATTAAAAAGTGCCGAAGTTGAAATTTAAAATTTGATGAATTTTTGAAATAAATAATTAAAAACATAAAAAAAAATTACAAGTAAATTTACTGCTGGAAAGCCCCTAATGTATGCAACACAATGCATTTGAATTTTTAAAAAATATTAATTTAAGTTAAAGTTATCAAAAATTGCCGAAGTTTTAATTTTAAACTTGATAAATTTTTAAACTAAATAATTAAAAACGTAAAAGAATGTACAAGTAGAAACATTGTTCGAACGCCCTTGATGTATGCAACACGATGCTTTTTGAATTTTTGAAAAATTTCAATTTGCGTAAAAGTTATTAAAAAGTGCTCAAGTTATTATTTAAAATTTGATGAATTTTCGAAATAAGTAATTAAAACCATAAAAAAATAGACAATTAAATATACTGCTGAAAACCCCTTGATGTATGCAACACGATGCTTTTCGAATTTTTGAAAAATATTAATTTGAGTAAAAGTTATTAAAAAGTGACGAAGTTTTATTTCAAATTTAATAAGTTTTTAAAATAAATCATTAAAAACATAATACCATATACAAGTAGACATACTGTTGGAAATCCCTTGATGTATGCAACACAATGCTTTTTGAATTTTTGAAAAATATTAATTTGAATAAAAGTTATTAAAAAGTGCCCAAGTTATTATTTAAAATTTGATGAATTTTTAAAATAAATAAATAAAAAGTGATTAAATATACTGTTGGAAAGCCCTTGATGTATGCAACACGATGCTTTTTGAATTTTTAAAAAATATTAATTTGCGTTAAAGTTATCAAAAAGTGCCGAAGTTATTATTTCAAACTTGATAAATTTTTAAAATAAATAATTAAAAACGTAAAAAAATGTACAAGTAGAAAAACTGTTGGAAAGCCCTTAATGTATGCAACACAATGCTTTTTGAATTTTTGAAAAATACTAATTTGCGTAAGAGTTATTAAAAAGTGCCGAAGTTATTATTTCAAATTTGATGAATTTTTGAAATAATTTATTAAAAACGTAAAAAAAGTACAAATTACCATACTGTTAAAAAGCCCTTGGTATATGCCACACGATGCGTTTTGAATATTTGAAAAATATTAATTTGCATAAAAGTTATTAAAAAAGCCGAAGTTATTATTTCTAACTTGATGAATTTTTAAAATAAATATTCAAAAACGCAATAAAATATACAAGCAAACATACTGCTAAAAAGCCCTTGATGTATGCAACACAATGCTTTTTGAATTTTTGAAAAATATTAATTTGAATAAAAGTTATTTGTGCCCAAGTTACTATTTCAAATTTAATAAATTTTTAAAATAAATCATTAAAAACATAATACTATATACAAGTAGACATACTGTTGGAACGCCCTTGATGTATGCAACACGATGCTTTTTGAATTTTTGAAAAATATTAATTTAAATAAAAGTTATTAAAAAGTGCCCAAGTTATTATTTAAAATTTGATGATTTTTTAAAATAAATAAATAAAAACGTGATAAAATATACTGTTGGAAAGCTCTTGATGTATGCAACACGATGCTTTTTAAATTTTTTAAAAAATATTAATTTGCGTTAAAGTTATCAAAAAGTGCCGAAGTTATTATTTCAAACTTGATAAATTTTTAAAATAAATAATTAAAAACGTAAAAAAATGTACAAGTAGAAATACTGTTGGAACGCCCCTGATTTATGCAACACGATCCTTTTCAAATTTTTAAAAAATATTAATTTGCGTAAAAGTTATTAAATAGTGCCGAAGTTATTATTTCAAATTTGATGAATTTTTTAAATAAATAATTAAAAACATAAAAAAATGTACAAGTAAACATACTGCTGGAAGGCAATTGATGTATGCAACACGATGCGTTTTAAACTTTTGAAAAGTATTAATTTGAATAAAAGTTATTAAAAAGTGCCCAAGCTATTATTTAAAATTTGATGAATTTTCAAAATAAATTCTTAAAAACATACTAAAATATACAAGTAGACATACTGTTAAAAATCCCTTAATGTATGCAACACAATGCTTTTTGAATTTTTAAAAAATATTAATTTGCGTTAAAGTTATCAAAAATTGCCGAAGTTTTAATTTCAAACTTGATAAATTTTTAAACTAAATAATTAAAAACGTAAAAAATGGACAATTAAATATACTGCTGAAAACCCCTTGATGTATGCAACACGATGCTTTTCAAATTTTTGAAAAATATTAATTTGGGTAAAAGTTATTAAAAAGTGCCCAAGCTATTATTTAAAATTTGATGAATTTTCAAAATAAATTCTTAAAAACATACTAAAATATACAAGTAGACATACTGTTAAAAAGCCCTTGATGTATGCAACACGATGCTTTTCAAACTTCTGAAAAATATTAATTTGCGTAAAAGTTATTAAAAAGTGCCAAAGTTGTTATTTAAAATTTGATGAATTTTTGAAATAATTTATTAAAAGCGTAAAAAAAAGTACAAGTTACTATACTGTTAAAAATCCGTTGATATATGCCACACGATGCGTTTTGAATATTTGAAAATATTAATTTGCATAAAAGTTATTAAAAAAAGCCGAAGTTATTATTTCTAACTTGATAAATTTTTGAAATAAATATTCAAAAACGCAATAAAATATACAAGCAAACATACTGCTAAAAAGCCCTTGATGTATGCAACACAATGCTTTTTGAATTTTTAAAAAATATTAATTTGAATAAAAGTTATTTAAAAGTGCCCAAGTTACTATTTCAAATTTAATAAATTTTTAAAATAAGTCAATAAAAACATAATACCGTATACAAGTAGACATACCGTTGGAAATCCCTTGATGTATGGAACACGATGTTTTTTGAATTTTTGAAAAACATTAATTTCCGTAAAAGTTATTAAAAAGTGCCAAAGTTATTATTTCAAATTTGATAAATTTTTGAAATAAATAAATAACAACATAAAAAAAATTACAAGTAAATATACTGCTGGAAAGCCCTTGATGCATGCAACACGATGCGTTTTGAATTTAAAAAAAATATTAATTTGCGTAAAAGTTATCAAAAAGTGCCGAAGTTATTTTTTCAAACTTGATAAATTTTTAAAATAAATTTTAAAAATCGTAAAAAAATGTACAAGTAGAAATATTGTTGGAACGCCCTCTATATATGCAACGATGCTTTTTGAATTTTTAAAAAATATTAATTTGAATAAAAGTTATTAAAAACCCCTTGATGTATTTATTTTAAAAATTCCTTGATGTATGCAACCCGATGCTTTTTGAATTTTTAAAAAATATTAATTTGCGTTAAAGTTATCAAAAATTGCCGAAGTTTTAATTTCAAACTTGATAAATTTTTAAACTAAATAATTAAAAACGTAAAAAAATGGACAATTAAATATACTGCTGAAAACCCCTTGATGTATGCAAC
The DNA here is from genome assembly GCA_963556235.1 of Cryptophagus acutangulus. Classification (NCBI taxonomy): domain Eukaryota; kingdom Metazoa; phylum Arthropoda; class Insecta; order Coleoptera; family Cryptophagidae; genus Cryptophagus; species Cryptophagus acutangulus. Next base: position 736,068 of record CAUVYR010000321.1, on the reverse strand, counting down.
ACGATGCTTTTCGAATTTTTGAAAAATATTAATTTGGGTAAAAGTTATTAAAAAGTGCCCAAGCTATTATTTAAAATTTGATGAATTTTCAAAATAAATTCTTAAAAAGATACTAAAATATACAAGTAGACATACTGTTAAAAAGCCCTTGATGTATGCAACACGATGCTTTTCAAACTTCTGAAAAATATTAATTTGCGTAAAAGTTATTAAAAAGTGCCGAAGTTGTTATTTAAAATTTGATGAATTTTTGAAATAATTTATTAAAAGCGTAAAAAAAGTACAAGTTACTATACTGTTAAAAAGCCCTTGATATATGCCACACGATGCGTTTTGAATATTTGAAAAATATTAATTTGCATAAAAGTTATTAAAAAAAGCCGAAGTTATTATTTCTAACTTGATGAATTTCTAAAATAAATATTCAAAAACGCAATAAAATATACAAGCAAACATACTGCTAAAAAGCCCTTGATGTATGCAACACAATGCTTTTGAATTTTTAAAAAATATTAATTTGAATAAAAGTTATTAAAAAGTGCCAAAGTTATTATTTCAAATTTGATAAATTTTTGAAATAAATAAATAACAACATAAAAAAAATTACAAGTAAATATACTGCTGGAAAGCCCTTGATGCATGCAACACGATGCGTTTTGAATTTAAAAAAAAATATTAATTTGCGTAAAAGTTATCAAAAAGTGCCGAAGTTATTATTTCAAACTTGATAAATTTTTAAAATAAATAATAAAAATCGTAAAAAAATGTACAAGTAGAAATATTGTTGGAACGCCCTTTATGTATGCAACGATGCTTTTTGAATTTTTGAAAAATATTAATTTGAATAAAAGTTATCAAAAAGCCCTTGATGTATTTATTTTAAAAATCCCTTGATGTATGCAACCCGATGCTTTTTGAATTTTTAAAAAATATTAATTTGCGTAAAAGTTATTAAAAAGTACCGAAGTTATTATTTCAAATTTGATGAATTTTTGAAATAAATTATTAAAAATATAAAAAAATTTACAAAAAACACATACTGCTGGAAAGCACTTGATGTATGCAACATGATGCTTCTTAAACTTTTGAAAAGTATTAATTTGAATAAAAGTTATTATAATGTGCCCAAGCTATTATCTAAAATTTGATAAATTTTTAAAATAAATAATTAAAAACGTAAAAAAATGTACAAGTAAAAATACTGTTGGAAAGCCCTTAATGTATGCAACACAATGCTTTTTGAATTTTTGAAAAATATTAATTTGCGTAAGAGTTATTAAAAAGTGCCGAAGTTATTATTTCAAATTTGATGAATTTTTGAAATAATTTATTAAAAACGTAAAAAAAGTACAAATTACCATACCGTTAAAAAGCCCTTGGTATATGCCACACGATGCGTTTTGAATATTTGAAAAATATTAATTTGCATAAAAGTTATTAAAAAAGCCGAAGTTATTATTTCTAACTTGATGAATTTTTAAAATAAATATTCAAAAACGCAATAAAATATACAAGCAAACATACTGCTGAAAAGCCCTTGATGTATGCAACGCAATGCTTTTTGAATTTTTGAAAAGTATTAATTTGAATAAAAGTTATTAAAAAGTGCCCAAGTTATTATTTAAAATTTGATGAATTTTTGAAATAAGTAATTAAAAACATAAAAAATGGACAATTAAATATACTGCTAAAAACCCCTTGATGTATGCAACACGATGCTTTTCGAATTTTTGAAAAATATTAATTTGGGTAAAAGTTATTAAAAAGTGACGAAGTTTTATTTCAAATTTGATGAATTTTTGAAATAAATTATTTTAAAACATAATTTTTTTTACAAAAAAACATACTGCTGGAAAGCACTTGATGTATGCAACACGGCGCTTTTTAAACTTTTGAAAAATATTAATTTGCGTAAAAGTTATTAAAAAGTGCCAAAGTTATTATTTCAAATTTTATAAATTTTTCAAATAAATAAATAAAAACATAAAAAAAATTAAAGTAAATATACTGCTGGAAAGCCCTTGATGCATGCAACACGATGCGTTTTGAACTTAAAAAGAAATATTAATTTGCGTAAAAGTTATCAAAAAGTGCCGAAGTTATTATTTCAAACTTGATAAATTTTTAAAATAAATAATTAAAATCGTAAAAAAATGTACAAGTAGAAATATTGTTGGAACGCCCTTGATGTATGCAACACGATGCTTTTTGAATTTTTGAAAAATATTAATTTGAATAAAAGTTATTAAAAAGTGAGCAAAGTTATTATTTCAAATTTAATAAATTTTTAAAATAAATAATTAAAAACGTAAAAAATGTACAAGTAGACATACTGTTTAAACGCCCTTAATGTATCCAACACGATGCTTTTTGAACTTTTAAAAAGTATTAATTTGAATAAAAGTTATTAAAAAGTGCCCAAGTTATTATTTAAAAATTTATGAATTTTTAAAATAAATATATAAAAACGTAATAAAATATACAAGTAGATATACTGTTGGAAAGCCCTTGATGTATGCAACACGATGCTTTTTGATATTTTAAAAAATATTAAATTGAATAAAAGTTATTAAAAGTGCCCAAGTTATTATTTCAAATTTGATGAATTTTTAAAATAAATCAATAAAACGTAATAAAATAGACAAGTAGAAATAGTGTTAGAAAGCCCTTGATGTATGCAACACAATGCTTTTTGAATTTTTAAAAAATATTAATTTGCGTTAAAGTTATCAAAAATTGCCGAAGTTTTAATTTCAAACTTGATAAATTTTTAAACTAAATAATTAAAAACGTAAAAAATGGACAATTAAATATACTGCTGAAAACCCCTTGATGTATGCAACACGATGCTTTTCAAATTTTTGAAAAATATTAATTTGGGTAAAAGTTATTAAAAAGTGCCCAAGCTATTATTTAAAATTTGATGAATTTTCAAAATAAATTCTTAAAAACATACTAAAATATACAAGTAGACATACTGTTAAAAAGCCCTTGATGTATGCAACACGATGCTTTTCAAACTTCTGAAAAATATTAATTTGCGTAAAAGTTATTAAAAAGTGCCAAAGTTGTTATTTAAAATTTGATGAATTTTTGAAATAATTTATTAAAAGCGTAAAAAAAAGTACAAGTTACTATACTGTTAAAAATCCGTTGATATATGCCACACGATGCGTTTTGAATATTTGAAAAATATTAATTTGCATAAAAGTTATTAAAAAAAGCCGAAGTTATTATTTCTAACTTGATGAATTTTTAAAATAAATATTCAAAAACGCAATAAAATATACAAGCAAACATACTGCTAAAAAGCCCTTGATGTATGCAACACAATGCTTTTTGAATTTTTAAAAAATATTAATTTGAATAAAAGTTATTTAAAAGTGCCCAAGTTACTATTTCAAATTTAATAAATTTTTAAAATAAGTCAATAAAAACATAATACCATATACAAGTAGACATACCGTTGGAAATCCCTTGATGTATGGAACACGATGCTTTTTGAATTTTTGAAAAACATTAATTTCCGTAAAAGTTATTAAAAAGTGCCAAAGTTATTATTTCAAATTTGATAAATTTTTGAAATAAATAAATAACAACATAAAAAAAATTACAAGTAAATATACTGCTGGAAAGCCCTTGATGCATGCAACACGATGCGTTTTGAATTTAAAAAAAATATTAATTTGCGTAAAAGTTATCAAAAAGTGCCGAAGTTATTTTTTCAAACTTGATAAATTTTTAAAATAAATTTTAAAAATCGTAAAAAAATGTACAAGTAGAAATATTGTTGGAACGCCCTCTATATATGCAACGATGCTTTTTGAATTTTTAAAAAATATTAATTTGAATAAAAGTTATTAAAAACCCCTTGATGTATTTATTTTAAAAATTCCTTGATGTATGCAACCCGATGCTTTTTGAATTTTTAAAAAATATTAATTTGCGTTAAAGTTATCAAAAATTGCCGAAGTTTTAATTTCAAACTTGATAAATTTTTAAACTAAATAATTAAAAACGAAAAAAAATGGACAATTAAATATACTGCTGAAAACCCCTTGATGTATGCAACACGATGCTTTTCGAATTTTTGAAAAATATTAATTTGGGTAAAAGTTATTAAAAAGTGCCCAAGCTATTATTTAAAATTTGATGAATTTTCAAAATAAATTCTTAAAAAGATACTAAAATATACAAGTAGACATACTGTTAAAAAGCCCTTGATGTATGCAACACGATGCTTTTCAAACTACTGAAAAATATTAATTTGCGTAAAAGTTATTAAAAAGTGCCGAAGTTGTTATTTAAAATTTGATGAATTTTTGAAATAATTTATTAAAAGCGTAAAAAAAGTACAAGTTACTATACTGTTAAAAAGCCCTTGATATATGCCACACGATGCGTTTTGAATATTTGAAAAATATTAATTTGCATAAAAGTTATTAAAAAAAGCCGAAGTTATTATTTCTAACTTGATGAATTTTTAAAATAAATATTCAAAAACGCAATAAAATATACAAGCAAACATACTGCTAAAAAGCCCTTGATGTATGCAACACAATGCTTTTTGAATTTTTAAAAAATATTAATTTGAATAAAAGTTATTTAAAAGTGCCCAAGTTACTATTTCAAATTTAATAAATTTTTAAAATAAGTCAATAAAAACATAATACCATATACAAGTAGACATACCGTTGGAAATCCCTTGATGTATGGAACACGATGCTTTTTGAATTTTTGAAAAACATTAATTTCCGTAAAAGTTATTAAAAAGTGCCAAAGTTATTATTTCAAATTTGATAAATTTTTGAAATAAATAAATAACAACATAAAAAAAATTACAAGTAAATATACTGCTGGAAAGCCCTTGATGCATGCAACACGATGCGTTTTGAATTTAAAAAAAATATTAATTTGCGTAAAAGTTATCAAAAAGTGCCGAAGTTATTTTTTCAAACTTGATAAATTTTTAAAATAAATTTTAAAAATCGTAAAAAAATGTACAAGTAGAAATATTGTTGGAACGCCCTCTATATATGCAACGATGCTTTTTGAATTTTTAAAAAATATTAATTTGAATAAAAGTTATTAAAAACCCCTTGATGTATTTATTTTAAAAATTCCTTGATGTATGCAACCCGATGCTTTTTGAATTTTTAAAAAATATTAATTTGCGTTAAAGTTATCAAAAATTGCCGAAGTTTTAATTTCAAACTTGATAAATTTTTAAACTAAATAATTAAAAACGTAAAAAAATGGACAATTAAATATACTGCTGAAAACCCCTTGATGTATGCAACACGATGCTTTTCGAATTTTTGAAAAATATTAATTTGGGTAAAAGTTATTAAAAAGTGCCCAAGCTATTATTTAAAATTTGATGAATTTTCAAAATAAATTCTTAAAAAGATACTAAAATATACAAGTAGACATACTGTTAAAAAGCCCTTGATGTATGCAACACGGTGCTTTTCAAACTTCTGAAAAATATTAATTTGCGTAAAAGTTATTAAAAAGTGCCGAAGTTGTTATTTAAAATTTGATGAATTTTTGAAATAATTTATTAAAAGCGTAAAAAAAGTACAAGTTACTATACTGTTAAAAAGCCCTTGATATATGCCACACGATGCGTTTTGAATATTTGAAAAATATTAATTTGCATAAAAGTTATTAAAAAAAGCCGAAGTTATTATTTCTAACTTGATGAATTTCTAAAATAAATATTCAAAAACGCAATAAAATATACAAGCAAACATACTGCTAAAAAGCCCTTGATGTATGCAACACAATGCTTTTGAATTTTTAAAAAATATTAATTTGAATAAAAGTTATTAAAAAGTGCCAAAGTTATTATTTCAAATTTGATAAATTTTTGAAATAAATAAATAACAACATAAAAAAAATTACAAGTAAATATACTGCTGGAAAGCCCTTGATGCATGCAACACGATGCGTTTTGAATTTAAAAAAAATATTAATTTGCGTAAAAGTTATCAAAAAGTGCCGAAGTTATTATTTCAAACTTGATAAATTTTTAAAATAAATAATAAAAATCGTAAAAAAATGTACAAGTAGAAATATTGTTGGAACGCCCTTTATGTATGCAACGATGCATTTTGAATTTTTTAAAAATATTAATTTGAATAAAAGTTATCAAAAAGCCCTTGATGTATTTATTTTAAAAATCCCTTGATGTATGCAACCCGATGCTTTTTGAATTTTTAAAAAATATTAATTTGCGTAAAAGTTATTAAAAAGTACCGAAGTTATTATTTCAAATTTGATGAATTTTTGAAATAAATTATTAAAAATATAAAAAAATTTACAAAAAACACATACTGCTGGAAAGCACTTGATGTATGCAACATGATGCTTCTTAAACTTTTGAAAAGTATTAATTTGAATAAAAGTTATTATAATGTGCCCAAGCTATTATCTAAAATTTGATTAATTTTTAAAATAAATTATTAAAAACGTAATAAAATATACAAGTAGACATACTGTTGGAAATCCCTTAATGTATGCAACACAATGCCTTTTGAATTTTTAAAAAATATTAATTTGCGTAAAAGTTATTAAAAAGTGCTGAAGTTATTATTTCAAATTTGATAAATTTTTGAAATTATTTGTTAAAAACGTAAAAAAAGTACAAGTTACCATACTGTTAAAAAGCCCTTGATATATGCCACACGATGCGTTTTGAATATTTAAAAAATATTAATTTGCATAAAAGTTATTAAAAAAAGCCGAAGTTATTATTTCTAACTTGATGAATTTTGAAAATAAATATTTAAAAACGCAATAAAATATACAAGCAAACATACTGCTGAAAAGCCCTTGATGTATGCAACGCAATGCTTTTTGAATTTTTGAAAAGTATTAATTTGAATAAAAGTTATTAAAAAGTGCCCAAGTTATTATTTAAAATTTGATGAATTTTTGAAATAAGTAATTAAAAACATAAAAAATGGACAATTAAATATACTGCTAAAAACCCCTTGATGTATGCAACACGATGCTTTTCGAATTTTTGAAAAATATTAATTTGGGTAAAAGTTATTAAAAAGTGACGAAGTTTTATTTCAAATTTGATGAATTTTTGAAATAAATTATTTTAAAACATAAATTTTTTTACAAAAAAACATACTGCTGGAAAGCACTTGATGTATGCAACACGGTGCTTTTTAAACTTTTGAAAAATATTAATTTGCGTAAAAGTTATTAAAAAGTGCCAAAGTTATTATTTCAAATTTTATAAATTTTTGAAATAAATAAATAAAAACATAAAAAAAATTAAAGTAAATATACTGCTGGAAAGCCCTTGATGCATGCAACACGATGCGTTTTGAACTTAAGAAGAAATATTAATTTGCGTAAAAGTTATCAAAAAGTGCCGAAGTTATTATTTCAAACTTGATAAATTTTTAAAATAAATAATTAAAATCGTAAAAAAATGTACAAGTAGAAATATTGTTGGAACGCCCTTGATGTATGCAACACGATGCTTTTTGAATTTTTGAAATATTAATTTGAATAAAAGTTATTAAAAAGTGAGCAAAGTTATTATTTCAAATTTAATAAATTTTTAAAATAAATAATTAAAAACGTAAAAAATGTACAAGTAGACATACTGTTTAAACGCCCTTAATGTATCCAACACGATGCTTTTTGAACTTTTAAAAAGTATTAATTTGAATAAAAGTTATTAAAAAGTGCTCAAGTTATTATTTAAAAATTTATGAATTTTTAAAATAAATATATAAAAACGTAATAAAATATACAAGTAGATATACTGTTGGAAAGCCCTTGATGTATGCAACACGATGCTTTTTGATATTTTAAAAAATATTAAATTGAATAAAAGTTATTAAAAAGTGCCCAAGTTATTATTTCAAATTTGATGAATTTTTAAAATAAATCAATAAAACGTAATAAAATATACAAGTAGAAATAGTGTTAGAAAGCCCTTGATGTATGCAACACGATGCTTTTCAAATTTTTGAAAAATATTATTTTGCGTAAAAGTTATTAAAAAGTGCCGAAGTTATTATTTCAAATTTGATGAATTTTTAAAATAAATAATTAAAAACGTACTAAAATATACAAATAGACATACTGTTGGAAAGACCTTGATGTATGCAACACGATGCTTTTCAAACTTCTGAAAAAGATTAATTTGCGTAAAAGTTATTAAAAAGTGCCAAAGTTGTTATTTAAAATTTGATGAATTTTTTAAATAAATAATTAAAAACATTAACAAAAATTTACCAGTGAATACACTGCTGGAAAGCCCTTGATGTATGCAACACAATGCTTTTTGAGTTTTTAAAAAATATTATTTTGCGTTAAAGTTATCAAAAAGTGCCGAAGTTATAATTTCAAACTTGATAAATTTTTAAAATAAATAATTAAAATCGTAAAAAAATGTACAAGTAGAAATATTGTTGGAACGCCCTTGATGTATGCAACACAATTCTTTTTGAATTTTTGAAAAATATTAATTTGAATCAAAGTTATTAAAAAGTGAGCAAAGTTATTATTTCAAATTTGATAAATTTTTAAAATAAATAATTAAAAACGTAAAAAATGTACAAATAGACATACTATTTGAACGCCCTTAGTGTATGCAACACGATGCTTTTTGAACTTTTAAAAAGTATTAATTTGAATAAAAGTTATTAAAAAGTGCCCAAGTTATTATTTAAAATTTGATAAATTTTTAAAATAAATAAATAAAAACGTGATAAAATACACTGTTGGAAAGCCTTTTATGTATGCAACACGATGCTTTTCAAATTTTTGAAAAATATTAATTTGCGTAAAAGTTATTAAAAAGTGCCCAAGTTATTATTTAAAATTTGATAAATGTTTGAAATAAATAAATAAAAACATAAAAAAAATTACAAGTAAATATACTGCTGGAAAGCCCTTGATACATGCAACACGATCCGTTTTGAATTTAAAAAAAAATTAATTTGCGTAAAAGTTATCAAAAAGTGCCGAAGTTATTATTTCAAACTTGATAAATTTTTAAAATAAATAATTAAAATCGTAAAAAAATGTACAAGTAGAAATATTGTTGGAATGTATGCAACACGATGCTTTTTGAATTTTTGAAAAATATTAATTTGAATAAAAGTTATTAAAAAGTGCCCAAGTTATTATTTAAAATTTGATGAATTTTCAAAATAAATAATCAAAAACGTACTAAAATATATAAATAGATATACTGTTGGAAAGACCTTGATGTATGCAACACGATGCTTTTCAAACTTCTGAAAAATATTAATTTGCGTAAAAGTTATTAAAAAGTGCCAAAGTTGTTATTTAAAATTTGATGAATTTTTGAAATAAATAATTAAAAACATAAAAAAAAATTTACAAGTAAATATACTGCTGGAAAGCCCTTAGTGTATGCAATACAATGCTTTTTGAATTTTTAAAAAATATTAATTTGCGTTAAAGTTATCAAAAAGTGCCGAAGTTATAATTTCAAACTTGATAAATTTTTAAAATAAATAATTAAAAACGTAAAAAAATGTTCAAGTAGAAATACTGGTGGAATGCCCTTGATGTATGCAATACGATTCTTTTTGAATTTTTGAAAAATATTAATTTGAATCAAAGTTATTAAAAAGTGAGCAAAGTTATTATTTCAAATTTGATAAATTTTTAAAATAAATAATTAAAAATGTAAAAAATGTACAAATAGACATACTGTTTGAACGCTTTTAATGTATGCAACACGATGCCTTTTAAACTTTTAAAAAGTATTAATTTGAATAAAAGTTATTAAAAAGTGCCCAAGTTATTATTTAAAATTTGATAAATTTTTAAAATAAATAAACAAAAACGTAATAAAATATACAAATAAATATAATGTTGGAAAGCCTTTAATGTATGCAACACGATGCGTTTTGAATTTTTAAAAAATATTAATTTTAATAAAAGTTATTTAAAAGTGCCCAAGTTACTATTTCAAATTTAATAAATTTTTAAAATAAATCAATAAAAACATAATACCATATACAAGTAGACATACTGTTGGAAATCCCTTGATGTATGCAACACGATGCTTTTTGAATTTTTGAAAAATTTCAATTTGCGTAAAAGTTATAAAAAAGTGCTCAAGTTATTATTTAAAATTTGATGAATTTTCGAAATAAGTAATTAAAACCATAAAAAAATAGACAATTAAATATACTGCTGAAAACCCCTTGCTGTATGCAACACGATGCTTTTCGAATTTTTGAAAAATATTAATTTGGGTAAAAGTTATTAAAAAGTGACGAAGTTTTATTTCAAATTTAATAAATTTTTAAAATAAATCATTAAAAACATAATACCATATACAAGTAGACATACTGTTGGAAATCCCTTGATGTATGCAACACAATGCTTTTTGAATTTTTGAAAAATATTAATTTGAATAAAAGTTATTAAAAAGTGCCCAAGTTATTATTTAAAATTTGATGAATTTTTAAAATAAATAAATAAAAAGTGATAAAATATACTGTTGGAAAGCCCTTGATGTATGCAACACGATGGTTTTTGAATTTTTAAAAAATATTAATTTGCGTTAAAGTTATCAAAAAGTGCCGAAGTTATTATTTCAAACTTGATAAATTTTTAAAATAAATAATTAAAATCGTAAAAAAATGTACAAGTAGAAATATTGTTGGAACGCCCTTGATGTATGCAACACAATTCTTTTTGAATTTTTGAAAAATATTAATTTGAATCAAAGTTATTAAAAAGTGAGCAAAGTTATTATTTCAAATTTGATAAATTTTTAAAATAAATAATTAAAAACGTAAAAAATGTACAAATAGACATACTATTTGAACGCCCTTAGTGTATGCAACACGATGCTTTTTGAACTTTTAAAAAGTATTAATTTGAATAAAAGTTATTAAAAAGTGCCCAAGTTATTATTTAAAATTTGATAAATTTTTAAAATAAATAAATAAAAACGTGATAAAATACACTGTTGGAAAGCCTTTTATGTATGCAACACGATGCTTTTCAAATTTTTGAAAAATATTAATTTGCGTAAAAGTTATTAAAAAGTGCCCAAGTTATTATTTAAAATTTGATAAATGTTTGAAATAAATAAATAAAAACATAAAAAAAATTACAAGTAAATATACTGCTGGAAAGCCCTTGATACATGCAACACGATCCGTTTTGAATTTAAAAAAAAATTAATTTGCGTAAAAGTTATCAAAAAGTGCCGAAGTTATTATTTCAAACTTGATAAATTTTTAAAATAAATAATTAAAATCGTAAAAAAATGTACAAGTAGAAATATTGTTGGAATGTATGCAACACGATGCTTTTTGAATTTTTGAAAAATATTAATTTGAATAAAAGTTATTAAAAAGTGCCCAAGTTATTATTTAAAATTTGATGAATTTTCAAAATAAATAATCAAAAACGTACTAAAATATATAAATAGATATACTGTTGGAAAGACCTTGATGTATGCAACACGATGCTTTTCAAACTTCTGAAAAATATTAATTTGCGTAAAAGTTATTAAAAAGTGCCAAAGTTGTTATTTAAAATTTGATGAATTTTTGAAATAAATAATTAAAAACATAAAAAAAAATTTACAAGTAAATATACTGCTGGAAAGCCCTTAGTGTATGCAATACAATGCTTTTTGAATTTTTAAAAAATATTAATTTGCGTTAAAGTTATCAAAAAGTGCCGAAGTTATAATTTCAAACTTGATAAATTTTTAAAATAAATAATTAAAAACGTAAAAAAATGTTCAAGTAGAAATACTGGTGGAATGCCCTTGATGTATGCAATACGATTCTTTTTGAATTTTTGAAAAATATTAATTTGAATCAAAGTTATTAAAAAGTGAGCAAAGTTATTATTTCAAATTTGATAAATTTTTAAAATAAATAATTAAAAATGTAAAAAATGTACAAATAGACATACTGTTTGAACGCTTTTAATGTATGCAACACGATGCCTTTTAAACTTTTAAAAAGTATTAATTTGAATAAAAGTTATTAAAAAGTGCCCAAGTTATTATTTAAAATTTGATAAATTTTTAAAATAAATAAACAAAAACGTAATAAAATATACAAATAAATATAATGTTGGAAAGCCTTTAATGTATGCAACACGATGCGTTTTGAATTTTTAAAAAATATTAATTTTAATAAAAGTTATTTAAAAGTGCCCAAGTTACTATTTCAAATTTAATAAATTTTTAAAATAAATCAATAAAAACATAATACCATATACAAGTAGACATACTGTTGGAAATCCCTTGATGTATGCAACACGATGCTTTTTGAATTTTTGAAAAATTTCAATTTGCGTAAAAGTTATTAAAAAGTGCTCAAGTTATTATTTAAAATTTGATGAATTTTCGAAATAAGTAATTAAAACCATAAAAAAATAGACAATTAAATATACTGCTGAAAACCCCTTGATGTATGCAACACGATGCTTTTCGAATTTTTGAAAAATATTAATTTGGGTAAAAGTTATTAAAAAGTGACGAAGTTTTATTTCAAATTTAATAAATTTTTAAAATAAATCATTAAAAACATAATACCATATACAAGTAGACATACTGTTGGAAATCCCTTGATGTATGCAACACAATGCTTTTTGAATTTTTGAAAAATATTAATTTGAATAAAAGTTATTAAAAAGTGCCCAAGTTATTATTTAAAATTTGATGAATTTTTAAAATAAATAAATAAAAAGTGATAAAATATACTGTTGGAAAGCCCTTGATGTATGCAACACGATGGTTTTTGAATTTTTAAAAAATATTAATTTGCGTTAAAGTTATCAAAAAGTGCCGAAGTTATTATTTCAAACTTGATAAATTTTTAAAATAAATAATTAAAAACGTAAAAAAATGTACAAGTAAAAATACTGTTGGAAAGCCCTTAATGTATGCAACACAATGCTTTTTGAATTTTTGAAAAATATTAATTTGCGTAAGAGTTATTAAAAAGTGCCGAAGTTATTATTTCAAATTTGATGAATTTTTGAAATAATTTATTAAAAACGTAAAAAAGTACAAATTACCATACCGTTAAAAAGCCCTTGGTATATGCCACACGATGCGTTTTGAATATTTGAAAAATATTAATTTGCATAAAAGTTATTAAAAAAGCCGAAGTTATTATTTCTAACTTGATGAATTTTTAAAATAAATATTCAAAAACGCAATAAAATATACAAGCAAACATACTGCTAAAAAGCCCTTGATGTATGCAACACAATGCTTTTTGAATTTTTGAAAAATATTAATTTGAATAAAAGTTATTTGTGCCCAAGTTACTATTTCAAATTTAATAAATTTTTAAAATAAATCATTAAAAACATAATACTATATACAAGTAGACATACTGTTGGAAATCCCTTGATGTATGCAACACGATGCTTTTTGAATTTTTGAAAAATATTAATTTGCGTAAAAGTTAGTAAAAAGTGCCAAAGTTATTATTTCAAATTTGATAAATTTTTGAAATAAATAAATAAAAACATAAAAAAAAATTACAAGTAAATATACTGCTGGAAACCCCTTGATGCATGCAACACGTTGCGTTTTGAATTTAAAAAAATATTAATTTGCGTAAAAGTTATCAAAAAGTGCCGAAGTTATTATTTCAAACTTGATACATTTTTAAAATAAATACTTAAAATCGTAAAAAAATGTACAAGTAGAAAAATTGTTGGAACGCCCTTGATGTATGCAACACGATGCTTTTTGAATTTTTGAAAAATATTAATTTAAATAAAAGTTATTAAAAAGTGCCCAAGTTATTATTTAAAATTTAATGATTTTTTAAAATAAATAAATAAAAACGTGATAAAATATACTGTTGGAAAGCCCTTGATGTATGCAACACGATGCTTTTTGAATTTTTTTAAAAATATTAATTTGCGTTAAAGTTATCAAAAAGTGCCGAAGTTATTATTTCAAACTTGATAAATTTTTAAAATAAATAATTAAAAACGTAAAAAAATGTACAAGTAGAAATACTGTTGGAACGCCCCTGATTTATGCAACACGATGCTTTTCAAATTTTTAAAAAATATTAATTTGCGTAAAAGTTATTAAATAGTGCCGAAGTTATTATTTCAAATTTGATGAATTTTTGAAATAAATAATTAAAAACATAAAAAAATGTACAAGTAAACATACTGCTGGAAGGCAATTGATGTATGCAACACGATGCGTTTTAAACTTTTGAAAAGTATTAATTTGAATAAAAGTTATTAAAAAGTGCCCAAGCTATTATTTAAAATTTGATGAATTTTCAAAATAAATTCTTAAAAACATACTAAAATATACAAGTAGACATACTGTTAAAAATCCCTTGATGTATGCAACACGATGCTTTTCAAACTTCTAAAAAATATTAATTTGCGTAAAAGTTATTAAAATGTGCCGAAGTTGTAATTTAAAATTTGATGAATTTTTGAAATAAATTATTAAAAACATAAAAAATTTTACAAGTAAATATACTGCTGGAAAGCCCTTAATGTATGCAACACAATGCTTTTTGAATTTTTAAAAAATATTAATTTGCGTTAAAGTTATCAAAAATTGCCGAAGTTTTAATTTCAAACTTGATAAATTTTAAAACTAAATAATTAAAAACGTAAAAAATGGACAATTAAATATACTGCTGAAAACCCCTTGAAGTATGCAACACGATGCTTTTCGAATTTTTGAAAAATATTAATTTGGGTAAAAGTTATTAAAAAGTGCCCAAGCTATTATTTAAAATTTGATGAATTTTCAAAATAAATTCTTAAAAACATACTAAAATATACAAGTAGACATACTGTTAAAAAGCCCTTGATGTATGCAACACGATGCTTTTCAAACTTCTGAAAAATATTAATTTGCGTAAAAGTTATTAAAAAGTGCCAAAGTTGTTATTTAAAATTTGATGAATTTTTGAAATAATTTATTAAAAGCGTAAAAAAAAGTACAAGTTACTATACTGTTAAAAATCCCTTGATATATGCCACATGATGCGTTTTGAATATTTGAAAAATATTAATTTGCATAAAAGTTATTAAAAAAAGCCGAAGTTATTATTTCTAACTTGATGAATTTTTAAAAAAAATATTTAAAAACGCAATAAAATATACAAGCAAACATACTGCTAAAAAGCCCTTGATGTATGCAACACAATGCTTTTGAATTTTTAAAAAATATTAATTTGAATAAAAGTTATTTAAAAGTGCCCAAGTTACTATTTCAAATTTAATAAATTTTTAAAATAAATCAATAAAAACATAATACCATATACAAGTAGACATACTGTTGGAAATCCCTTGATGTATGGAACACGATGCTTTTTGAATTTTTGAAAAATATTAATTTCCGTAAAAGTTATTAAAAAGTGCCAAAGTTATTATTTCAAATTTGATAAATTTTTGAAATAAATAAATAACAACATAAAAAAAATTACAAGTAAATATACTGCTGGAAAGCCCTTGATGCATGCAACACGATGCGTTTTGAATTTAAAAAAAATATTAATTTGCGTAAAAGTTATCAAAAAGTGCCGAAGTTATTTTTTCAAACATGATAAATTTTTAAAATAAATAATAAAAATCGTAAAAAAATGTACAAGTAGAAATATTGTTGGAACGCCCTTTATATATGCAACGATGCTTTTTGAATTCTTGAAAAATATTAATTTGAATAAAAGTTATTAAAAAGCCCTTGATGTATTTATTTTAAAAATTCCATGATGTATGCAACCCGATGCTTTTTGAATTTTTAAAAAATATTAATTTGCGTTAAAGTTATCAAAAATTGCCGAAGTTTTAATTTCAAACTTGATAAATTTTTAAACTAAATAATTAAAAACGTAAAAAAATGGACAATTAAATATACTGCTGAAAACCCCTTGATGTATGCAACACGATGCTTTTCGAATTTTTGAAAAATATTAATTTGGGTAAAAGTTATTAAAAAGTGCCCAAGCTATTATTTAAAATTTGATAAATTTTCAAAATAAATTCTTAAAAACATACTAAAATATACAAGTAGACATACTGTTAAAAAGCCCTGGATGTATGAAACACGATGCTTTTCAAACTTCTGAAAAATATTAATTTGCGTAAAAGTTATTAAAAAGTGCCGAAGTTGTTATTTAAAATTTGATGAATTTTTGAAATAATTTATTAAAAGCGTAAAAAAAGTACAAGTTACAATACTGTTAAAAAGCCCTTGATATATGCCACACGATGCGTTTTGAATATTTGAAAAATATTAATTTGCATAAAAGTTATTAAAAAAAGCCGAAGTTATTATTTCTAACTTGATGAGTTTCTAAAATAAATATTCAAAAACGCAATAAAATATACAAGCAAACATACTGCTAAAAAGCCCTTGATGTATGCAACACAATGCTTTTGAATTTTTAAAAAATATTTTTTTGAATAAAAGTTATTTAAAAGTGCCCAAGTTACTATTTCAAATTTAATAAATTTTTAAAATAAATCAATAAAAACATAATACCATATACAAGTAGACATACTGTTGGAAATCCCTTGATGTATGCAACACGATGCTTTTTGAATTTTTGAAAAATATTAATTTGCGTAAAAGTTATTAAAAAGTGCCAAAGTTATTATTTCAAATTTGATAAATTTTTGAAATAAATAAATAAAAACATAAAAAAAATTAAAGTAAATATACTGCTGGAAAGCCCTTGATGCATGCAACACGATGCGTTTTGAACTTAAAAAGAAATATTAATTTGCGTAAAAGTTATCAAAAAGTGCCGAAGTTATTATTCCAAACTTGATAAATTTTTAAAATAAATAATTAAAATCGTAAAAAAATGTACAAGTAAAAATATTGTTGGAACGCCCTTGATGTATGCAACACGATGCTTTTTGAATTTTTGATAAATATTAATTTGAATAAAAGTTATTAAAAAGTGAGCAAAGTTATTATTTCAAATTTAATAAATTTTTAAAATAAATAATTAAAAACGTAAAAAATGTACAAGTAGACATACTGTTTAAACGCCCTTAATGTATCCAACACGATGCTTTTTGAACTTTTAAAAAGTATTAATTTGAATAAAAGTTATTAAAAAGTGCCCAAGTTATTATTTAAAAATTTATGAATTTTTAAAATAAATATATAAAAACGTAATAAAATATACAAGTAGATATACTGTTGGAAAGCCCTTGATGTATGCAACACGATGCTTTTTGATATTTTAAAAAATATTAAATTGAATAAAAGTTATTAAAAAGTGCCCAAGTTATTATTTCAAATTTGATGAATTTTTAAAATAAATCAATAAAACGTAATAAAATATACAAGTAGAAATAGTGTTAGAAAGCCCTTGATGTATGCAACACGATGCTTTTCAAATTTTTGAAAAATATTATTTTGCGTAAAAGTTATTAAAAAGTGCCGAAGTTATTATTTCAAATTTGATGAATTTTTAAAATAAATAATTAAAAACGTACTAAAATATACAAATAGACATACTGTTGGAAAGACCTTGATGTATGCAACACGATGCTTTTCAAACTTCTGAAAAAGATTAATTTGCGTAAAAGTTATTAAAAAGTGCCAAAGTTGTTATTTAAAATTTGATGAATTTTTTAAATAAATAATTAAAAACATTAACAAAAATTTACCAGTGAATACACTGCTGGAAAGCCCTTGATGTATGCAACACAATGCTTTTTGAGTTTTTAAAAAATATTATTTTGCGTTAAAGTTATCAAAAAGTGCCGAAGTTATAATTTCAAACTTGATAAATTTTTAAAATAAATAATTAAAATCGTAAAAAAATGTACAAGTAGAAATATTGTTGGAACGCCCTTGATGTATGCAACACAATTCTTTTTGAATTTTTGAAAAATATTAATTTGAATCAAAGTTATTAAAAAGTGAGCAAAGTTATTATTTCAAATTTGATAAATTTTTAAAATAAATAATTAAAAACGTAAAAAATGTACAAATAGACATACTATTTGAACGCCCTTAGTGTATGCAACACGATGCTTTTTGAACATTTAAAAAGTATTAATTTGAATAAAAGTTATTAAAAAGTGCCCAAGTTATTATTTAAAATTTGATAAATTTTTAAAATAAATAAATAAAAACGTGATAAAATACACTGTTGGAAAGCCTTTTATGTATGCAACACGATGCTTTTCAAATTTTTGAAAAATATTAATTTGCGTAAAAGTTATTAAAAAGTACCCAAGTTATTATTTAAAATTTGATAAATGTTTGAAATAAATAAATAAAAACATAAAAAAAATTACAAGTAAATATACTGCTGGAAAGCCCTTGATACATGCAACACGATCCGTTTTGAATTTAAAAAAAAATTAATTTGCGTAAAAGTTATCAAAAAGTGCCGAAGTTATTATTTCAAACTTGATAAATTTTTAAAATAAATAATTAAAATCGTAAAAAAATGTACAAGTAGAAATATTGTTGGAATGTATGCAACACGATGCTTTTTGAATTTTTGAAAAATATTAATTTGAATAAAAGTTATTAAAAAGTGCCCAAGTTATTATTTAAAATTTGATGAATTTTCAAAATAAATAATCAAAAACGTACTAAAATATATAAATAGATATACTGTTGGAAAGACCTTGATGTATGCAACACGATGCTTTTCAAACTTCTGAAAAATATTAATTTGCGTAAAAGTTATTAAAAAGTGCCAAAGTTGTTATTTAAAATTTGATGAATTTTTGAAATAAATAATTAAAAACATAAAAAAAAAATTACAAGTAAATATACTGCTGGAAAGCCCTTAGTGTATGCAATACAATGCTTTTTGAATTTTTAAAAAATATTAATTTGCGTTAAAGTTATCAAAAAGTGCCGAAGTTATAATTTCAAACTTGATAAATTTTTAAAATAAATAATTAAAAACGTAAAAAAATGTTCAAGTAGAAATACTGGTGGAATGCCCTTGATGTATGCAATACGATTCTTTTTGAATTTTTGAAAAATATTAATTTGAATCAAAGTTATTAAAAAGTGAGCAAAGTTATTATTTCAAATTTGATAAATTTTTAAAATAAATAATTAAAAATGTAAAAAATGTACAAATAGACATACTGTTTGAACGCTTTTAATGTATGCAACACGATGCCTTTTAAACTTTTAAAAAGTATTAATTTGAATAAAAGTTATTAAAAAGTGCCCAAGTTATTATTTAAAATTTGATAAATTTTTAAAATAAATAAACAAAAACGTAATAAAATATACAAATAAATATAATGTTGGAAAGCCTTTAATGTATGCAACACGATGCGTTTTGAATTTTTAAAAAATATTAATTTTAATAAAAGTTATTTAAAAGTGCCCAAGTTACTATTTCAAATTTAATAAATTTTTAAAATAAATCAATAAAAACATAATACCATATACAAGTAGACATACTGTTGGAAATCCCTTGATGTATGCAACACGATGCTTTTTGAATTTTTGAAAAATTTCAATTTGCGTAAAAGTTATTAAAAAGTGCTCAAGTTATTATTTAAAATTTGATGATTTTTCGAAATAAGTAATTAAAACCATAAAAAAATAGACAATTAAATATACTGCTGAAAACCCCTTGATGTATGCAACACGATGCTTTTCGAATTTTTGAAAAATATTAATTTGGGTAAAAGTTATTAAAAAGTGACGAAGTTTTATTTCAAATTTAATAAATTTTTAAAATAAATCATTAAAAACATAATACCATATACAAGTAGACATACTGTTGGAAATCCCTTGATGTATGCAACACAATGCTTTTTGAATTTTTGAAAAATATTAATTTGAATAAAAGTTATTAAAAAGTGCCCAAGTTATTATTTAAAATTTGATGAATTTTTAAAATAAATAAATAAAAAGTGATAAAATATACTGTTGGAAAGCCCTTGATGTATGCAACACGATGGTTTTTGAATTTTTAAAAAATATTAATTTGCGTTAAAGTTATCAAAAAGTGCCGAAGTTATTATTTCAAACTTGATAAATTTTTAAAATAAATAATTAAAATCGTAAAAAAATGTACAAGTAGAAATATTGTTGGAACGCCCTTGATGTATGCAACACAATTCTTTTTGAATTTTTGAAAAATATAAATTTGAATCAAAGTTATTAAAAAGTGAGCAAAGTTATTATTTCAAATTTGATAAATTTTTAAAATAAATAATTAAAAACGTAAAAAATGTACAAATAGACATACTATTTGAACGCCCTTAGTGTATGCAACACGATGCTTTTTGAACTTTTAAAAAGTATTAATTTGAATAAAAGTTATTAAAAAGTGCCCAAGTTATTATTTAAAATTTGATAAATTTTTAAAATAAATAAATAAAAACGTGATAAAATACACTGTTGGAAAGCCTTTTATGTATGCAACACGATGCTTTTCAAATTTTTGAAAAATATTAATTTGCGTAAAAGTTATTAAAAAGTGCCCAAGTTATTATTTAAAATTTGATAAATGTTTGAAATAAATAAATAAAAACATAAAAAAATTACAAGTAAATATACTGCTGGAAAGCCCTTGATACATGCAACACGATCCGTTTTGAATTTAAAAAAAAATTAATTTGCGTAAAAGTTATCAAAAAGTGCCGAAGTTATTATTTCAAACTTGATAAATTTTTAAAATAAATAATTAAAATCGTAAAAAAATGTACAAGTAGAAATATTGTTGGAATGTATGCAACACGATGCTTTTTGAATTTTTGAAAAATATTAATTTGAATAAAAGTTATTAAAAAGTGCCCAAGTTATTATTTAAAATTTGATGAATTTTCAAAATAAATAATCAAAAACGTACTAAGATATATAAATAGATATACTGTTGGAAAGACCTTGATGTATGCAACACGATGCTTTTCAAACTTCTGAAAAATATTAATTTGCGTAAAAGTTATTAAAAAGTGCCAAAGTTGTTATTTAAAATTTGATGAATTTTTGAAATAAATAATTAAGAACATAAAAAAAAATTTACAAGTAAATATACTGCTGGAAAGCCCTTAGTGTATGCAATACAATGCTTTTTGAATTTTTAAAAAATATTAATTTGCGTTAAAGTTATCAAAAAGTGCCGAAGTTATAATTTCAAACTTGATAAATTTTTAAAATAAATAATTAAAAACGTAAAAAAATGTTCAAGTAGAAATACTGGTGGAATGCCCTTGATGTATGCAATACGATTCTTTTTGAATTTTTGAAAAATATTAATTTGAATCAAAGTTATTAAAAAGTGAGCAAAGTTATTATTTCAAATTTGATAAATTTTTAAAATAAATAATTAAAAATGTAAAAAATGTACAAATAGACATACTGTTTGAACGCTTTTAATGTATGCAACACGATGCCTTTTAAACTTTTAAAAAGTATTAATTTGAATAAAAGTTATTAAAAAGTGCCCAAGTTATTATTTAAAATTTGATAAATTTTTAAAATAAATAAACAAAAACGTAATAAAATATACAAATAAATATAATGTTGGAAAGCCTTTAATGTATGCAACACGATGCGTTTTGAATTTTTAAAAAATATTAATTTTAATAAAAGTTATTTAAAAGTGCCCAAGTTACTATTTCAAATTTAATAAATTTTTAAAATAAATCAATAAAAACATAATACCATATACAAGTAGACATACTGTTGGAAATCCCTTGATGTATGCAACACGATGCTTTTTGAATTTTTGAAAAATTTCAATTTGCGTAAAAGTTATTAAAAAGTGCTCAAGTTATTATTTAAAATTTGATGAATTTTCGAAATAAGTAATTAAAACCATAAAAAAATAGACAATTAAATATACTGCTGAAAACCCCTTGATGTATGCAACACGATGCTTTTCGAATTTTTGAAAAATATTAATTTGGGTAAAAGTTATTAAAAAGTGACGAAGTTTTATTTCAAATTTAATAAATTTTTAAAATAAATCATTAAAAACATAATACCATATACAAGTAGACATACTGTTGGAAATCCCTTGATGTATGCAACACAATGCTTTTTGAATTTTTGAAAAATATTAATTTGAATAAAAGTTATTAAAAAGTGCCCAAGTTATTATTTAAAATTTGATGAATTTTTAAAATAAATAAATAAAAAGTGATAAAATATACTGTTGGAAAGCCCTTGATGTATGCAACACGATGGTTTTTGAATTTTTAAAAAATATTAATTTGCGTTAAAGTTATCAAAAAGTGCCGAAGTTATTATTTCAAACTTGATAAATTTTTAAAATAAATAATTAAAAACGTAAAAAAATGTACAAGTAAAAATACTGTTGGAAAGCCCTTAATGTATGCAACACAATGCTTTTTGAATTTTTGAAAAATATTAATTTGCGTAAGAGTTATTAAAAAGTGCCGAAGTTATTATTTCAAATTTGATGAATTTTTGAAATAATTTATTAAAAACGTAAAAAAAGTACAAATTACCATACCGTTAAAAAGCCCTTGGTATATGCCACACGATGCGTTTTGAATATTTGAAAAATATTAATTTGCATAAAAGTTATTAAAAAAGCCGAAGTTATTATTTCTAACTTGATGAATTTTTAAAATAAATATTCAAAAACGCAATAAAATATACAAGCAAACATACTGCTAAAAAGCCCTTGATGTATGCAACACAATGCTTTTTGAATTTTTGAAAAATATTAATTTGAATAAAAGTTATTTGTGCCCAAGTTACTATTTCAAATTTAATAAATTTTTAAAATGAATCATTAAAAACATAATACTATATACAAGTAGACATACTGTTGGAAATCCCTTGATGTATGCAACACGATGCTTTTTGAATTTTTGAAAAATATTAATTTGCGTAAAAGTTAGTAAAAAGTGCCAAAGTTATTATTTCAAATTTGATAAATTTTTGAAATAAATAAATAAAAACATAAAAAAAAATTACAAGTAAATATACTGCTGGAAACCCCTTGATGCATGCAACACGTTGCGTTTTGAATTTAAAAAAATATTAATTTGCGTAAAAGTTATCAAAAAGTGCCGAAGTTATTATTTCAAACTTGATACATTTTTAAAATAAATACTTAAAATCGTAAAAAAATGTACAAGTAGAAAAATTGTTGGAACGCCCTTGATGTATGCAACACGATGCTTTTTGAATTTTTGAAAAATATTAATTTAAATAAAAGTTATTAAAAAGTGCCCAAGTTATTATTTAAAATTTAATGATTTTTTAAAATAAATAAATAAAAACGTGATAAAATATACTGTTGGAAAGCCCTTGATGTATGCAACACGATGCTTTTTGAATTTTTTTAAAAATATTAATTTGCGTTAAAGTTATCAAAAAGTGCCGAAGTTATTATTTCAAACTTGATAAATTTTTAAAATAAATAATTAAAAACGTAAAAAAATGTACAAGTAGAAATACTGTTGGAACGCCCCTGATTTATGCAACACGATGCTTTTCAAATTTTTAAAAAATATTAATTTGCGTAAAAGTTATTAAATAGTGCCGAAGTTATTATTTCAAATTTGATGAATTTTTGAAATAAATAATTAAAAACATAAAAAAATGTACAAGTAAACAAACTGCTGGAAGGCAATTGATGTATGCAACACGATGCGTTTTAAACTTTTGAAAAGTATTAATTTGAATAAAAGTTATTAAAAAGTGCCCAAGCTATTATTTAAAATTTGATGAATTTTCAAAATAAATTCTTAAAAACATACTAAAATATACAAGTAGACATACTGTTAAAAATCCCTTGATGTATGCAACACGATGCTTTTCAAACTTCTAAAAAATATTAATTTGCGTAAAAGTTATTAAAATGTGCCGAAGTTGTAATTTAAAATTTGATGAATTTTTGAAATAAATTATTAAAAACATAAAAAAATTTACAAGTAAATATACTGCTGGAAAGCCCTTAATGTATGCAACACAATGCTTTTTGAATTTTTAAAAAATATTAATTTGCGTTAAAGTTATCAAAAATTGCCGAAGTTTTAATTTCAAACTTGATAAATTTTAAAACTAAATAATTAAAAACGTAAAAAATGGACAATTAAATATACTGCTGAAAACCCCTTGAAGTATGCAACACGATGCTTTTCGAATTTTTGAAAAATATTAATTTGGGTAAAAGTTATTAAAAAGTGCCCAAGCTATTATTTAAAATTTGATGAATTTTCAAAATAAATTCTTAAAAACATACTAAAATATACAAGTAGACATACTGTTAAAAAGCCCTTGATGTATGCAACACGATGCTTTTCAAACTTCTGAAAAATATTAATTTGCGTAAAAGTTATTAAAAAGTGCCAAAGTTGTTATTTAAAATTTGATGAATTTTTGAAATAATTTATTAAAAGCGTAAAAAAAAGTACAAGTTACTATACTGTTAAAAATCCCTTGATATATGCCACATGATGCGTTTTGAATATTTGAAAAATATTAATTTGCATAAAAGTTATTAAAAAAAGCCGAAGTTATTATTTCTAACTTGATGAATTTTTAAAAAAAATATTTAAAAACGCAATAAAATATACAAGCAAACATACTGCTAAAAAGCCCTTGATGTATGCAACACAATGCTTTTGAATTTTTAAAAAATATTAATTTGAATAAAAGTTATTTAAAAGTGCCCAAGTTACTATTTCAAATTTAATAAATTTTTAAAATAAATCAATAAAAACATAATACCATATACAAGTAGACATACTGTTGGAAATCCCTTGATGTATGGAACACGATGCTTTTTGAATTTTTGAAAAATATTAATTTCCGTAAAAGTTATTAAAAAGTGCCAAAGTTATTATTTCAAATTTGATAAATTTTTGAAATAAATAAATAACAACATAAAAAAAATTACAAGTAAATATACTGCTGGAAAGCCCTTGATGCATGCAACACGATGCGTTTTGAATTTAAAAAAAATATTAATTTGCGTAAAAGTTATCAAAAAGTGCCGAAGTTATTTTTTCAAACATGATAAATTTTTAAAATAAATAATAAAAATCGTAAAAAAATGTACAAGTAGAAATATTGTTGGAACGCCCTTTATATATGCAACGATGCTTTTTGAATTTTTGAAAAATATTAATTTGAATAAAAGTTATTAAAAAGCCCTTGATGTATTTATTTTAAAAATTCCTTGATGTATGCAACCCGATGCTTTTTGAATTTTTAAAAAATATTAATTTGCGTTAAAGTTATCAAAAATTGCCGAAGTTTTAATTTCAAACTTGATAAATTTTTAAACTAAATAATTAAAAACGTAAAAAAATGGACAATTAAATATACTGCTGAAAACCCCTTGATGTATGCAACACGATGCTTTTCGAATTTTTGAAAAATATTAATTTGGGTAAAAGTTATTAAAAAGTGCCCAAGCTATTATTTAAAATTTGATAAATTTTCAAAATAAATTCTTAAAAACATACTAAAATATACAAGTAGACATACTGTTAAAAAGCCCTGGATGTATGAAACACGATGCTTTTCAAACTTCTGAAAAATATTAATTTGCGTAAAAGTTATTAAAAAGTGCCGAAGTTGTTATTTAAAATTTGATGAATTTTTGAAATAATTTATTAAAAGCGTAAAAAAAGTACAAGTTACAATACTGTTAAAAAGCCCTTGATATATGCCACACGATGCGTTTTGAATATTTGAAAAATATTAATTTGCATAAAAGTTATTAAAAAAAGCCGAAGTTATTATTTCTAACTTGATGAGTTTCTAAAATAAATATTCAAAAACGCAATAAAATATACAAGCAAACATACTGCTAAAAAGCCCTTGATGTATGCAACACAATGCTTTTGAATTTTTAAAAAATATTTTTTTGAATAAAAGTTATTTAAAAGTGCCCAAGTTACTATTTCAAATTTAATAAATTTTTAAAATAAATCAATAAAAACATAATACCATATACAAGTAGACATACTGTTGGAAATCCCTTGATGTATGCAACACGATGCTTTTTGAATTTTTGAAAAATATTAATTTGCGTAAAAGTTATTAAAAAGTGCCAAAGTTATTATTTCAAATTTGATAAATTTTTGAAATAAATAAATAACAAGATAAAAAAAAATACAAGTAAATATACTGCTGGAAAGCCCTTGATGCATGCAACACGATGCGTTTTGAATTTAAAAAAAATATTAATTTGCGTAAAAGTTATCAAAAAGTGCCGAAGTTATTATTTCAAACTTGATAAATTTTTAAAATAAATAATAAAAATCGTAAAAAAATGTACAAGTAGAAATATTGTTGGAACGCCCTTTATGTATGCAACGATGCTTTTTGAATTTTTGAAAAATATTAATTTGAATAAAAGTTATCAAAAAGCCCTTGATGTATTTATTTTAAAAATCCCTTGATGTATGCAACCCGATGCTTTTTGAATTTTTAAAAAATATTTATTTGCGTAAAAGTTATTAAAAAGTACCGAAGTTATTATTTCAAATTTGATGAATTTTTGAAATAAATTATTAAAAACATAAAAAAATTTACAAAAAACACATACTGCTGGAAAGCACTTGATGTATGCAACATGATGCTTCTTAAACTTTTGAAAAGTATTAATTTGAATAAAAGTTATTATAATGTGCCCAAGCTATTATCTAAAATTTGATTAATTTTTAAAATAAATTATTAAAAACGTAATAAAATATACAAGTAGATATACTGTTGGAAATCCCTTAATGTATGCAACACAATGCTTTTTGAATTTTTAAAAAATATTAATTTACGTAAAAGTTATTAAAAAGTGCCGAAGTTATTATTTCAAATTTGATAAATTTTTGAAATAATTTGTTAAAAACGTAAAAAAAGTACAAGTTACCATACTGTTAAAAAGCCCTTGATATATGCCACACGATGCGTTTTGAATATTTAAAAAATATTAATTTGCATAAAAGTTATTAAAAAAAGCCGAAGTTATTATTTCTAACTTGATGAATTTTGAAAATAAATATTTAAAAACGCAATAAAATATACAAGCAAACATACTGCTGAAAAGCCCTTGATGTATGCAACGCAATGCTTTTTGAATTTTTGAAAAGTATTAATTTGAAGAAAAGTTATTAAAAAGTGCCCAAGTTATTATTTAAAATTTGATGAATTTTTGAAATAAGTAATTAAAAACATAAAAAATGGACAATTAAATATACTGCTAAAAACCCCTTGATGTATGCAACACGATGCTTTTCGAATTTTTGAAAAATATTAATTTGGGTAAAAGTTATTAAAAAGTGACGAAGTTTTATTTCAAATTTGATGAATTTTTGAAATAAATTATTAAAAACAAAATTTTTTACAAAAAAACATACTGCTGGAAAGCACTTGATGTATGCAACACGGTGCTTTTTAAACTTTTAAAAAATATTAATTTGCGTAAAAGTTATTAAAAAGTGCCAAAGTTATTATTTCAAATTTTATAAATTTTTGAAATAAATAAATAAAAACATAAAAAAAATTAAAGTAAATATACTGCTGGAAAGCCCTTGATGCATGCAACACGATGCGTTTTGAACTTAAAAAGAAATATTAATTTGCGTAAAAGTTATCAAAAAGTGCCGAAGTTATTATTCCAAACTTGATAAATTTTTAAAATAAATAATTAAAATCGTAAAAAAATGTACAAGTAAAAATATTGTTGGAACGCCCTTGATGTATGCAACACGATGCTTTTTGAATTTTTGATAAATATTAATTTGAATAAAAGTTATTAAAAAGTGAGCAAAGTTATTATTTCAAATTTAATAAATTTTTAAAATAAATAATTAAAAACGTAAAAAATGTACAAGTAGACATACTGTTTAAACGCCCTTAATGTATCCAACACGATGCTTTTTGAACTTTTAAAAAGTATTAATTTGAATAAAAGTTATTAAAAAGTGCCCAAGTTATTATTTAAAAATTTATGAATTTTTAAAATAAATATATAAAAACGTAATAAAATATACAAGTAGATATACTGTTGGAAAGCCCTTGATGTATGCAACACGATGCTTTTTGATATTTTAAAAAATATTAAATTGAATAAAAGTTATTAAAAAGTGCCCAAGCTATTATTTCAAATTTGATGAATTTTTAAAATAAATCAATAAAACGTAATAAAATATACAAGTAGAAATAGTGTTATAAAGCCCATGATGTATGCAACACGATGCTTTTCAAATTTTTGAAAAATATTATTTTGCGTAAAAGTTATTAAAAAGTGCCGAAGTTATTATTTCAAATTTGATGAATTTTTAAAATAAATAATTAAAAACGTACTAAAATATACAAATAGAGGTACGTTTCAACCTTACGTACAACACCTTTCGATTTACACTCCCGAAAGAAAACCCAAAACTTTTAAGAAAAACATTAGAAGAAATCGATTTGAAACCACAGAAGTGATTAATAAGTGTTTGTGTAAACGTAGTGACAGTGCAAAAAACAATCTAGTGCAAGGTGCAAGTGCAAGGAGCTAGTGCAGTTTTGGGGTAAGCGGTTATAGAAGCAAGAATCGCGTGCGCTTGAGAGCGCACTAAGCGCAAACCGTTTAGCGCACCCCGATTCTCCTGCACAAAGCCCTCTGCAGGAGCAGAGTTCTTGTACCGAGCGACCAGCAGCAACCATCAACAAACACCGTAACCGGGTGGACTACGACGCCAACTCTCCCAACCCCAGCTTGGCAGGCTAAGGTTCAAACCTCACCTCTTAGTTATTATTGTTTCATTTTTGTTTAAAAATGAGCAATAATGACGAAGGGGATTTGATGGACACGGACGGCGAGACACCAGGATATATGCGACAAGGACAATACAGCGATATAACGACAGACGAAAACACGGACAAAGATGAAGAATTTAAGAAGCCACACACTAAGAAAAGAGGTAGAGGAAGACCGAAGAAAGACGATCCAGGCGAAATTCAAGATAAAAAAAAAATAATAATTGAAAAACCACCACACTCACTGAACACACGTTCGCAAACCCTAACTATGAATTTGCCATCCACTTCAAGCCAGCCACATACCACACTAGCAAACACAACAGCATCCACAGCCACACATCAGTTTTATTCAAAAAAAAAAACTCAATCACACATAAAATCTACAAACACACTTTCTACATCACACCTAATACACATATTAAAACCCGAATTGCAATGTCCAATGAATGGCAACGAATTAACCCATCCAACCAAGACATCATCATCCACACTTCAAGAGGATTTATACTGAAATCGGACACACCCCAAACCAGACTTGACCAAAAACTGAAACAGTTGCTGGAACAAAAAATCATCTTGAAAATCACACCTCACTCTGGCATACCAACACAGGAAAGACATCCACACCCAGTCAGAACCTCATACTCGGTACTCATCGAGGGGATGGAGTACGAGCTCCCAGACGAAGACATCGCCAAACAATTGGACGCCACCCAAATCATCTACCGTTTCTGTAAGAGAATAATCTCTAAACGGACCAATAACCCCACCAAACTAATCAGGATCATCACGGGAGACATAAAATCCTCCGAAAGACTACTGAATAATGGCTTTTTCTTCAAAAACCGCCATTATTCAGTAGTTGCTAGCAACCCACCTGCACCTATCCCGCAACCCTGCTCCAAATGTGCCCTTTTCACACACACGACGGACAACTGCACTTCACCGCCTAAGTGCACCAAGTGCTTAGGACCACACGAGACTAACAGATGCAAGACAAACGAACCACCGAAATGCACAACGTGCAATACCGCAGATCATGTTGCATGGTCCTTGAAATGCCCTAAGCGTCCCACCAAACCCATTGAGGGTATCCCAAACACCCCAATCAAATCCCTGAACAAAAAATCCTACGACATCAACCCCACAATAAAAAAAAAACAGCAGAATACACACTCCCATCACGATCCACGACTATATCATAACCTCATACACAAACGAAATCAACAACCCTAACAATACGGACAGAGAAAGACTAATTAAAACCCTAAGACGACAATTCATCAACCACTTTAACATAGACACTGCAGTAAACTTCTCCTTCAACAGAATGTACATTCTTATGTTCGACTTACGAGACACAAATCAACCTTCACCCACTGAACCAACCGACGAACTGACCCAACAAACTGTAACCCTTCAAAATGTCTGACGTACAATTCCTGTATATAAACATCAATAGCTTTAGCAGTAAAAAAGCATTAGCTTTTAATTACGTTGAGAAGCATAATATACAGGGTTGTATGTTCGTTGAAAGCAAGACGAAGACGGAGACTAATACTGACTACAGAGACTGGACTAAACTACAACAAAACGGAAACGCAATACTAAACGACATGGACAACCACGCAAGAGGAGGCTCTTTGGTTCTGATGCAACCAAACCTAGCTATGGGTAAAGGCAACGCACCAATACTAAACAATTACTTAAACGAATGTACACACTTTACGATCCCATACCAAGACGACAAAATCCACATTTTCCTCGTATACATACACCCTTACAGTAGACTAGAGCAAAACATATTTATTAAAGCTTCACTTTATAAATACTGTATAATTATTGGCGACTTTAACATAAACAAACAAAAACAACGACAACTTAATACATTTCTTCAAAACTCCGACTTTATTCACAGACGCACCGACGCCACATTTCTTATGCCAAATAATAACGACACAACTCCCGACATTCTTTTACATACACAAAACCTACAAAACGTAATTCAAAATATTAGACTGACACCTGACTTAGGATCGGACTATCTAGGAATATTGTTTACTGTTGCATTAAATATCCAAATAACTTCAGACATAACTTATAAAATAAACTTAAACAGAGCAGACATAGACAAGATTAAACAAGACATGACGGACTACGTAAATGTAAAATCAGAAGACGAAATCAATTTAGAACACATAACCGACTTTCAAAATAAATTCTCAACAAGTATAGCTAACAACTGCCCACGGACAAAACACACTTTTTACAAAAATAAATTACCAAACTACGTACTGAGACTAATTAAACAAAAGAGACAAATGTATCGTGAATACAAAACAACAGACAATCGACAGCTAAAATCAGACATGAACACACTTAACAAACACATTCAAACACTGACATACGAATACAGAAAACATAAGTGGTTCGAAACCTGTAAAAATATCGAATCCAAACAGGGCAAAACCTATTGGAACGATATCAAAAAACTTGCACGGTACAAAAAAAGCTTCAACATTTCAAACATACTACATAACGGAACCGAATATACGACTGACGAGGACAAAGTTATTTTATTTGCAAACCACTTTGAAAGTGCATTTACACCTAAGGACAATATTAATTTTGACAATGACCATTTCATACAAATAAATAACTGGTACAACGACAACTTTCACACACAAGACAACTATGACATACCGACAATTGAAGAAGACGAATACTACGACGCCATACAAGGAAAAAACTCAGCTCCAGGTAAAGACAATGTTACACGCAAAATCTTGCAAAATATGGACGAAGACACACACAGATACATTATACAGATATTTAACTATTGCCTGGAGAACCGAGTTTTTCCAGACGTTTGGAAAATAGGGACAATTATCACTATTAGAAAACCAGGACTCGACGGATCAGACACGAAACCCTAGAAAAAATTCTGAAAAACAGAATCTGGACAATAGTAAAAGACCACGTACCGACATACCAATTTGGATTTAAACCTTCTCACTCGACTATACACCCATTATTTATACTGACGAACAACATTCAAGCGACATATTTACAGAACAAGAAAACAGCAGCAATATTCCTAGACATAAACAAAGCATTTGACACAGTTTAGCATATTGGACTACTCTACAAAATGCAACAACTTGGACTACCTAAATACATACTACACATGACTAATCAAATCCTATCCAACAGAACTCTTCAAGTTAAAATTAACGAAACCTACTCCCGACAATTCACTCCACGACAAGGCGTTGCCCAGGGCTCTCCTCTTTCGCCACTACTATACAACATTTACTGCCACGACATTTATAACTTTACATTTAGAGACAAAGATCACATTAACTTAAATTCATACATATTACAATATGCAGACGACACAGCTCTCATTTCACACAATAAAAACTTAACTTCTACAATGACACAACTTCAAGAACTGACAGACAAAACAATGACTTGGTTCAGTAAGTGGAGGCTAACCCCCAATCCCAACAAAACGCAACTCCTAATTACCAACCACAAAATAACTGACGCATCCCCTACAATTCAAATTGACGGTACGACGATCAAACCTTCCCCGGACATAAAATATTTAGGACTGACTATTGACCACAAACATAAATTTCATAAACACGCCAACAAAATAAAAACCGAAATTTCCAAAAGATCCAAACACTTCCGCTCCTTAACATGCAGCAATGATCAAGGTATTAGCATCAAGACAGCGACACAAATTTACAAAAGCATCTGCAGACCTCTAATCGACTATGGACACGTAATTATGACCAACTCAAACAGTAAGACAATACGAATTTTGGAGACCGCAGAACGAACTGCACTAAGACAAATAACGAGACTTAGACACCCTAACAACCCACTTCACAATCCTTCAAACCAGCTCCTTTTTGAACGGACAAACATAACCATAATAACAGACAGACTTAAATATCTCAGACAAAAATTCAAAGACAACGAGACAAACTGGACAATTTTAAACAACTTATGCATTAAACGCGACGACACTAATTCCCTCAGAAAACAACCAATCAAAACACTCTACGAAACATACACGGACGAAAATTTCCTAACCTAATCCTAGCCTACCCAACCTACCCTAACTCTTATCTACCAAAGAATGTATATAATTTTTGTTTTTTTTTTAAAACTTTTTTTCCAAAAGAATCTATTTTTGTTACAATTACATTAAGAATAATTTTCCTTTTTTTTTGTTACTTTTTTTCATTTTTGCTTACAACTAGAATTTACATTTACATTTTTTTTTCTCATATGCTATGAATTGTTATAAATAATAATAATAAATAAATAAATAAATAAATAAATAAATAAATAAATAAATAAATAAATAAATAAATAAATAAATAAATAAATAAATAAATAAATAAATAAATAAATAAATAAATAAATAAATAAATAAATAAATAAATAAATAAATAAATAAATAAATAAATAAATAAATAAATAAATAAATAAATAAATAAATAAATAAATAAATAAATAAATAAATAAATAAATAAATAAATAAATAAATAAATAAATAAATAAATAAATAAATAAATAAATAAATAAATAAATAAATAAATAAATAAATAAATAAATAAATAAATAAATAAATAAATAAATAAATAAATAAATAAATAAATAAATAAATAAATAAATAAATAAATAAATAAATAAATAAATAAATAAATAAATAAATAAATAAATAAATAAATAAATAAATAAATAAATAAATAAATAAATAAATAAATAAATAAATAAATAAATAAATAAATAAATAAATAAATAAATAAATAAATAAATAAATAAATAAATAAATAAATAAATAAATAAATAAATAAATAAATAAATAAATAAATAAATAAATAAATAAATAAATAAATAAATAAATAAATAAATAAATAAATAAATAAATAAATAAATAAATAAATAAATAAATAAATAAATAAATAAATAAATAAATAAATAAATAAATAAATAAATAAATAAATAAATAAATAAATAAATAAATAAATAAATAAATAAATAAATAAATAAATAAATAAATAAATAAATAAATAAATAAATAAATAAATAAATAAATAAATAAATAAATAAATAAATAAATAAATAAATAAATAAATAAATAAATAAATAAATAAATAAATAAATAAATAAATAAATAAATAAATAAATAAATAAATAAATAAATAAATAAATAAATAAATAAATAAATAAATAAATAAATAAATAAATAAATAAATAAATAAATAAATAAATAAATAAATAAATAAATAAATAAATAAATAAATAAATAAATAAATAAATAAATAAATAAATAAATAAATAAATAAATAAATAAATAAATAAATAAATAAATAAATAAATAAATAAATAAATAAATAAATAAATAAATAAATAAATAAATAAATAAATAAATAAATAAATAAATAAATAAATAAATAAATAAATAAATAAATAAATAAATAAATAAATAAATAAATAAATAAATAAATAAATAAATAAATAAATAAATAAATAAATAAATAAATAAATAAATAAATAAATAAATAAATAAATAAATAAATAAATAAATAAATAAATAAATAAATAAATAAATAAATAAATAAATAAATAAATAAATAAATAAATAAATAAATAAATAAATAAATAAATAAATAAATAAATAAATAAATAAATAAATAAATAAATAAATAAATAAATAAATAAATAAATAAATAAATAAATAAATAAATAAATAAATAAATAAATAAATAAATAAATAAATAAATAAATAAATAAATAAATAAATAAATAAATAAATAAATAAATAAATAAATAAATAAATAAATAAATAAATAAATAAATAAATAAATAAATAAATAAATAAATAAATAAATAAATAAATAAATAAATAAATAAATAAATAAATAAATAAATAAATAAATAAATAAATAAATAAATAAATAAATAAATAAATAAATAAATAAATAAATAAATAAATAAATAAATAAATAAATAAATAAATAAATAAATAAATAAATAAATAAATAAATAAATAAATAAATAAATAAATAAATAAATAAATAAATAAATAAATAAATAAATAAATAAATAAATAAATAAATAAATAAATAAATAAATAAATAAATAAATAAATAAATAAATAAATAAATAAATAAATAAATAAATAAATAAATAAATAAATAAATAAATAAATAAATAAATAAATAAATAAATAAATAAATAAATAAATAAATAAATAAATAAATAAATAAATAAATAAATAAATAAATAAATAAATAAATAAATAAATAAATAAATAAATAAATAAATAAATAAATAAATAAATAAATAAATAAATAAATAAATAAATAAATAAATAAATAAATAAATAAATAAATAAATAAATAAATAAATAAATAAATAAATAAATAAATAAATAAATAAATAAATAAATAAATAAATAAATAAATAAATAAATAAATAAATAAATAAATAAATAAATAAATAAATAAATAAATAAATAAATAAATAAATAAATAAATAAATAAATAAATAAATAAATAAATAAATAAATAAATAAATAAATAAATAAATAAATAAATAAATAAATAAATAAATAAATAAATAAATAAATAAATAAATAAATAAATAAATAAATAAATAAATAAATAAATAAATAAATAAATAAATAAATAAATAAATAAATAAATAAATAAATAAATAAATAAATAAATAAATAAATAAATAAATAAATAAATAAATAAATAAATAAATAAATAAATAAATAAATAAATAAATAAATAAATAAATAAATAAATAAATAAATAAATAAATAAATAAATAAATAAATAAATAAATAAATAAATAAATAAATAAATAAATAAATAAATAAATAAATAAATAAATAAATAAATAAATAAATAAATAAATAAATAAATAAATAAATAAATAAATAAATAAATAAATAAATAAATAAATAAATAAATAAATAAATAAATAAATAAATAAATAAATAAATAAATAAATAAATAAATAAATAAATAAATAAATAAATAAATAAATAAATAAATAAATAAATAAATAAATAAATAAATAAATAAATAAATAAATAAATAAATAAATAAATAAATAAATAAATAAATAAATAAATAAATAAATAAATAAATAAATAAATAAATAAATAAATAAATAAATAAATAAATAAATAAATAAATAAATAAATAAATAAATAAATAAATAAATAAATAAATAAATAAATAAATAAATAAATAAATAAATAAATAAATAAATAAATAAATAAATAAATAAATAAATAAATAAATAAATAAATAAATAAATAAATAAATAAATAAATAAATAAATAAATAAATAAATAAATAAATAAATAAATAAATAAATAAATAAATAAATAAATAAATAAATAAATAAATAAATAAATAAATAAATAAATAAATAAATAAATAAATAAATAAATAAATAAATAAATAAATAAATAAATAAATAAATAAATAAATAAATAAATAAATAAATAAATAAATAAATAAATAAATAAATAAATAAATAAATAAATAAATAAATAAATAAATAAATAAATAAATAAATAAATAAATAAATAAATAAATAAATAAATAAATAAATAAATAAATAAATAA
Source organism: Cryptophagus acutangulus (assembly GCA_963556235.1). NCBI lineage: Eukaryota > Metazoa > Arthropoda > Insecta > Coleoptera > Cryptophagidae > Cryptophagus > Cryptophagus acutangulus. The sequence goes on along the minus strand of CAUVYR010000321.1, from coordinate 699,666 downwards.
ATAAATAAATAAATAAATAAATAAATAAATAAATAAATAAATAAATAAATAAATAAATAAATAAATAAATAAATAAATAAATAAATAAATAAATAAATAAATAAATAAATAAATAAATAAATAAATAAATAAATAAATAAATAAATAAATAAATAAATAAATAAATAAATAAATAAATAAATAAATAAATAAATAAATAAATAAATAAATAAATAAATAAATAAATAAATAAATAAATAAATAAATAAATAAATAAATAAATAAATAAATAAATAAATAAATAAATAAATAAATAAATAAATAAATAAATAAATAAATAAATAAATAAATAAATAAATAAATAAATAAATAAATAAATAAATAAATAAATAAATAAATAAATAAATAAATAAATAAATAAATAAATAAATAAATAAATAAATAAATAAATAAATAAATAAATAAATAAATAAATAAATAAATAAATAAATAAATAAATAAATAAATAAATAAATAAATAAATAAATAAATAAATAAATAAATAAATAAATAAATAAATAAATAAATAAATAAATAAATAAATAAATAAATAAATAAATAAATAAATAAATAAATAAATAAATAAATAAATAAATAAATAAATAAATAAATAAATAAATAAATAAATAAATAAATAAATAAATAAATAAATAAATAAATAAATAAATAAATAAATAAATAAATAAATAAATAAATAAATAAATAAATAAATAAATAAATAAATAAATAAATAAATAAATAAATAAATAAATAAATAAATAAATAAATAAATAAATAAATAAATAAATAAATAAATAAATAAATAAATAAATAAATAAATAAATAAATAAATAAATAAATAAATAAATAAATAAATAAATAAATAAATAAATAAATAAATAAATAAATAAATAAATAAATAAATAAATAAATAAATAAATAAATAAATAAATAAATAAATAAATAAATAAATAAATAAATAAATAAATAAATAAATAAATAAATAAATAAATAAATAAATAAATAAATAAATAAATAAATAAATAAATAAATAAATAAATAAATAAATAAATAAATAAATAAATAAATAAATAAATAAATAAATAAATAAATAAATAAATAAATAAATAAATAAATAAATAAATAAATAAATAAATAAATAAATAAATAAATAAATAAATAAATAAATAAATAAATAAATAAATAAATAAATAAATAAATAAATAAATAAATAAATAAATAAATAAATAAATAAATAAATAAATAAATAAATAAATAAATAAATAAATAAATAAATAAATAAATAAATAAATAAATAAATAAATAAATAAATAAATAAATAAATAAATAAATAAATAAATAAATAAATAAATAAATAAATAAATAAATAAATAAATAAATAAATAAATAAATAAATAAATAAATAAATAAATAAATAAATAAATAAATAAATAAATAAATAAATAAATAAATAAATAAATAAATAAATAAATAAATAAATAAATAAATAAATAAATAAATAAATAAATAAATAAATAAATAAATAAATAAATAAATAAATAAATAAATAAATAAATAAATAAATAAATAAATAAATAAATAAATAAATAAATAAATAAATAAATAAATAAATAAATAAATAAATAAATAAATAAATAAATAAATAAATAAATAAATAAATAAATAAATAAATAAATAAATAAATAAATAAATAAATAAATAAATAAATAAATAAATAAATAAATAAATAAATAAATAAATAAATAAATAAATAAATAAATAAATAAATAAATAAATAAATAAATAAATAAATAAATAAATAAATAAATAAATAAATAAATAAATAAATAAATAAATAAATAAATAAATAAATAAATAAATAAATAAATAAATAAATAAATAAATAAATAAATAAATAAATAAATAAATAAATAAATAAATAAATAAATAAATAAATAAATAAATAAATAAATAAATAAATAAATAAATAAATAAATAAATAAATAAATAAATAAATAAATAAATAAATAAATAAATAAATAAATAAATAAATAAATAAATAAATAAATAAATAAATAAATAAATAAATAAATAAATAAATAAATAAATAAATAAATAAATAAATAAATAAATAAATAAATAAATAAATAAATAAATAAATAAATAAATAAATAAATAAATAAATAAATAAATAAATAAATAAATAAATAAATAAATAAATAAATAAATAAATAAATAAATAAATAAATAAATAAATAAATAAATAAATAAATAAATAAATAAATAAATAAATAAATAAATAAATAAATAAATAAATAAATAAATAAATAAATAAATAAATAAATAAATAAATAAATAAATAAATAAATAAATAAATAAATAAATAAATAAATAAATAAATAAATAAATAAATAAATAAATAAATAAATAAATAAATAAATAAATAAATAAATAAATAAATAAATAAATAAATAAATAAATAAATAAATAAATAAATAAATAAATAAATAAATAAATAAATAAATAAATAAATAAATAAATAAATAAATAAATAAATAAATAAATAAATAAATAAATAAATAAATAAATAAATAAATAAATAAATAAATAAATAAATAAATAAATAAATAAATAAATAAATAAATAAATAAATAAATAAATAAATAAATAAATAAATAAATAAATAAATAAATAAATAAATAAATAAATAAATAAATAAATAAATAAATAAATAAATAAATAAATAAATAAATAAATAAATAAATAAATAAATAAATAAATAAATAAATAAATAAATAAATAAATAAATAAATAAATAAATAAATAAATAAATAAATAAATAAATAAATAAATAAATAAATAAATAAATAAATAAATAAATAAATAAATAAATAAATAAATAAATAAATAAATAAATAAATAAATAAATAAATAAATAAATAAATAAATAAATAAATAAATAAATAAATAAATAAATAAATAAATAAATAAATAAATAAATAAATAAATAAATAAATAAATAAATAAATAAATAAATAAATAAATAAATAAATAAATAAATAAATAAATAAATAAATAAATAAATAAATAAATAAATAAATAAATAAATAAATAAATAAATAAATAAATAAATAAATAAATAAATAAATAAATAAATAAATAAATAAATAAATAAATAAATAAATAAATAAATAAATAAATAAATAAATAAATAAATAAATAAATAAATAAATAAATAAATAAATAAATAAATAAATAAATAAATAAATAAATAAATAAATAAATAAATAAATAAATAAATAAATAAATAAATAAATAAATAAATAAATAAATAAATAAATAAATAAATAAATAAATAAATAAATAAATAAATAAATAAATAAATAAATAAATAAATAAATAAATAAATAAATAAATAAATAAATAAATAAATAAATAAATAAATAAATAAATAAATAAATAAATAAATAAATAAATAAATAAATAAATAAATAAATAAATAAATAAATAAATAAATAAATAAATAAATAAATAAATAAATAAATAAATAAATAAATAAATAAATAAATAAATAAATAAATAAATAAATAAATAAATAAATAAATAAATAAATAAATAAATAAATAAATAAATAAATAAATAAATAAATAAATAAATAAATAAATAAATAAATAAATAAATAAATAAATAAATAAATAAATAAATAAATAAATAAATAAATAAATAAATAAATAAATAAATAAATAAATAAATAAATAAATAAATAAATAAATAAATAAATAAATAAATAAATAAATAAATAAATAAATAAATAAATAAATAAATAAATAAATAAATAAATAAATAAATAAATAAATAAATAAATAAATAAATAAATAAATAAATAAATAAATAAATAAATAAATAAATAAATAAATAAATAAATAAATAAATAAATAAATAAATAAATAAATAAATAAATAAATAAATAAATAAATAAATAAATAAATAAATAAATAAATAAATAAATAAATAAATAAATAAATAAATAAATAAATAAATAAATAAATAAATAAATAAATAAATAAATAAATAAATAAATAAATAAATAAATAAATAAATAAATAAATAAATAAATAAATAAATAAATAAATAAATAAATAAATAAATAAATAAATAAATAAATAAATAAATAAATAAATAAATAAATAAATAAATAAATAAATAAATAAATAAATAAATAAATAAATAAATAAATAAATAAATAAATAAATAAATAAATAAATAAATAAATAAATAAATAAATAAATAAATAAATAAATAAATAAATAAATAAATAAATAAATAAATAAATAAATAAATAAATAAATAAATAAATAAATAAATAAATAAATAAATAAATAAATAAATAAATAAATAAATAAATAAATAAATAAATAAATAAATAAATAAATAAATAAATAAATAAATAAATAAATAAATAAATAAATAAATAAATAAATAAATAAATAAATAAATAAATAAATAAATAAATAAATAAATAAATAAATAAATAAATAAATAAATAAATAAATAAATAAATAAATAAATAAATAAATAAATAAATAAATAAATAAATAAATAAATAAATAAATAAATAAATAAATAAATAAATAAATAAATAAATAAATAAATAAATAAATAAATAAATAAATAAATAAATAAATAAATAAATAAATAAATAAATAAATAAATAAATAAATAAATAAATAAATAAATAAATAAATAAATAAATAAATAAATAAATAAATAAATAAATAAATAAATAAATAAATAAATAAATAAATAAATAAATAAATAAATAAATAAATAAATAAATAAATAAATAAATAAATAAATAAATAAATAAATAAATAAATAAATAAATAAATAAATAAATAAATAAATAAATAAATAAATAAATAAATAAATAAATAAATAAATAAATAAATAAATAAATAAATAAATAAATAAATAAATAAATAAATAAATAAATAAATAAATAAATAAATAAATAAATAAATAAATAAATAAATAAATAAATAAATAAATAAATAAATAAATAAATAAATAAATAAATAAATAAATAAATAAATAAATAAATAAATAAATAAATAAATAAATAAATAAATAAATAAATAAATAAATAAATAAATAAATAAATAAATAAATAAATAAATAAATAAATAAATAAATAAATAAATAAATAAATAAATAAATAAATAAATAAATAAATAAATAAATAAATAAATAAATAAATAAATAAATAAATAAATAAATAAATAAATAAATAAATAAATAAATAAATAAATAAATAAATAAATAAATAAATAAATAAATAAATAAATAAATAAATAAATAAATAAATAAATAAATAAATAAATAAATAAATAAATAAATAAATAAATAAATAAATAAATAAATAAATAAATAAATAAATAAATAAATAAATAAATAAATAAATAAATAAATAAATAAATAAATAAATAAATAAATAAATAAATAAATAAATAAATAAATAAATAAATAAATAAATAAATAAATAAATAAATAAATAAATAAATAAATAAATAAATAAATAAATAAATAAATAAATAAATAAATAAATAAATAAATAAATAAATAAATAAATAAATAAATAAATAAATAAATAAATAAATAAATAAATAAATAAATAAATAAATAAATAAATAAATAAATAAATAAATAAATAAATAAATAAATAAATAAATAAATAAATAAATAAATAAATAAATAAATAAATAAATAAATAAATAAATAAATAAATAAATAAATAAATAAATAAATAAATAAATAAATAAATAAATAAATAAATAAATAAATAAATAAATAAATAAATAAATAAATAAATAAATAAATAAATAAATAAATAAATAAATAAATAAATAAATAAATAAATAAATAAATAAATAAATAAATAAATAAATAAATAAATAAATAAATAAATAAATAAATAAATAAATAAATAAATAAATAAATAAATAAATAAATAAATAAATAAATAAATAAATAAATAAATAAATAAATAAATAAATAAATAAATAAATAAATAAATAAATAAATAAATAAATAAATAAATAAATAAATAAATAAATAAATAAATAAATAAATAAATAAATAAATAAATAAATAAATAAATAAATAAATAAATAAATAAATAAATAAATAAATAAATAAATAAATAAATAAATAAATAAATAAATAAATAAATAAATAAATAAATAAATAAATAAATAAATAAATAAATAAATAAATAAATAAATAAATAAATAAATAAATAAATAAATAAATAAATAAATAAATAAATAAATAAATAAATAAATAAATAAATAAATAAATAAATAAATAAATAAATAAATAAATAAATAAATAAATAAATAAATAAATAAATAAATAAATAAATAAATAAATAAATAAATAAATAAATAAATAAATAAATAAATAAATAAATAAATAAATAAATAAATAAATAAATAAATAAATAAATAAATAAATAAATAAATAAATAAATAAATAAATAAATAAATAAATAAATAAATAAATAAATAAATAAATAAATAAATAAATAAATAAATAAATAAATAAATAAATAAATAAATAAATAAATAAATAAATAAATAAATAAATAAATAAATAAATAAATAAATAAATAAATAAATAAATAAATAAATAAATAAATAAATAAATAAATAAATAAATAAATAAATAAATAAATAAATAAATAAATAAATAAATAAATAAATAAATAAATAAATAAATAAATAAATAAATAAATAAATAAATCTAATCTCTAATTCTTTGGTCTTTACCAAAGAATTAGAAATGTTAAAAACCTTAATTTTAAATGGATTTCCAAATAATAATAAATTGATTAAATCAGAAATTAGAAGTTATAAAAAATTTCAAGATGAACTAACAATTATAAATGAATTAGTATAAAAAAATCAAAGCTTAATAATACCGAAGACTTTAAGAAAACATATTCTGAAGAAAATTCATTATAATCATTTAGGTGTCATAAATGTATAAAATTAACAAACGATTCGGTGTACTGGCCGAACATAAATAATGAAATCAAACAATTTATAAAAAATTGTAGCAGCTGTCAAAAATATTTAAAGTCTCAAGAAAAAGAACCGATAATTGTAAGCGAAATACCAATGTTACCGTGGAATAAAATAGGTTGCGATCTGTTTAAATATAATAAACAATAATATTTATCAGTTATAGATTACTACAGTAAATTTATCGAAATTGAGAAGGTAACAAAAAACACAACTAGCTATAACATAATTGAAAAAATGAAAGCAATGTTCGCGAGACATGGAATACCGTTAACAGTTGTATCAGACGGTGGAGCACAATTTGCAGCCATTTTAGTAATTTAACAGCCATTTTAGTTCTTTAATATCCGGCCTCGTAGAGCTCTTTTCAAGTTTTGTCTTCAAGTGAAGCAGACCTGGACTGTAACTTGGGTCCGACGACAATCTCGGCATTAGCCGTACTCCGACGATAATAAAGATAAGTGATTTATTTGTATTGTATTGGCTCTGTGCCTCTCTATTGGTTCGACAACCTTTAACCCTGTAAACGACGGGTAAGATGCACTTCATTCGGCGAGAGTCGAACATATCGCACTAATTGGGTTTATGGGCCTTCAGCCGGCAACGATAATACATTTAAACCGGTAAACGACGGATAAGGTGCACTTTATTCGACGGGAGTCGAGCAATTGCCATAGCTAATTTGTCGTAACCTGATTATTTGTACACGGAGTGTTTACATACTTGCTTTACCAAATCACATTACACAATCATAAACATAAAATTTACATAAATTCTGCACTATCAGTTTTTTGTGTGATCACCTGGCTAGTCCATTTGAGTATTGTGACTTATTTGATAATTAATATAATTATTTTTGGGATCAATTCGCTGTTTATTATAACATCTGATTTCCCGTTTTCTCTATTGTAGGCTTTCGGTCAAACTAAGTAGCGTCACAAAACGGGTGGCGCTCTGATTATAAATTTGACCCACACCACTCACCACTGCGCAGCCGTGGTACTTAGTTTGATTATAACCCGGACCCCAAACCTTTGTTAACGTTTTTAAATTGTTACGAGCAATTTTTAACGTGACACATTCACCACTTGGGCTATACACAATACATATGTTCAATATTTGGTCAAAATCGGCCCGCAAATTTAGAAGTGGATCCACCGATTTTAACGCGCCGATCTATAACGCGCAGGTCTTTGAGAATTTTTTAAAATTTTTTACTTCAATATCATCTATGGGCTGGTAGAAAAAAAGGACGCAAATTATGTTTAAATCAGGTCGGTAGATACCGAAATATAGTTGTTTAAAGAAACGAACAGACCGACCGACAGACGGAAATTAGTGACTATGATTTTCGTAATCTACGCATCCTATATATACACACCGGCAGATTTAAAGGAACGCAAATTTTTTTTGCGTTTTTTCTATAACTTTTTTGTTTCTAACAAATTGACACTGATAGCTTCTTAAATGTCACTTAACTTATAATCTAGCTTATTGCAGCTTGTTTTGCAAAAGTTAAAGGTGTTTTGGATTGTGTTTGAATACATAGAACCAAATATTGCGTTTTGGCATATAATACGTATATTTCCTATACATTCAATTCGCAAGTTCTTTTGCAAGATTCGATTTCAAATTTAGTACGTTTTTGTTTATTATCATCACTTTTAATTTAAAACAGTTAAAAATGAGCAATTTAACACCGACTGATATTGCTAGGGATGTAGCAATGATCGAAAACGGTCAATCTTACAGAAATGTTGCCAATATGTTAGGAAAATCAAAATCAACGATCCATCGTAATGTTATACGTTGGAGGCAAACAGGAGAGTATGTGAGAAGAGTTGGTCAAGACAGAAAACGCTCAACCACGGCTGTAGATGATCGATTTATAAGGATGCAAACACTCCGAAATAGGCGTCGAACAGCAGTTCAAACAAAAAACGAGCTGGAAGAAGTTCGTGGTACCCGAATAAGTGAGCGTACAGTTAGAAGACGACTCAAGGAAGTTGGTTTGACAGCACGTATGCCAAAGAAAGGCCCACAACATCAGAGACGTCACCAAGTAGCGCAGCTAGCTTTTGCTCGGGAACATCAAAATTGGAATGATGATCAATGGAGTCAAATTTTGTTCACAGAAGTAGAGATACTATGAGAGTTCTGGCCCAAAATCCCATGTTATTTCTTATGGAGGTTCAAATTCACATTTTCCCCCCACCACTACCACTTTGGTTGCTGTGACCTTGGTCCTGAGAATGGAAGCGACAAGCTTCGAGCTGAGAATTTGAAGCGGTAAGCTTCGAGCTGGGGCCACGCATGCGCACATGTTATTTCTTATGGAGATTCAAATTTACATTTTCCCCCCACCACTACCACTTTGGTTGCTGTGACCTTGGTCTTGAAAATGGAAGCGACAAGCTTCGAGCTGAGAATTTGAAGCGATGAGCTTGCATCTGAGGATCCGCATGCGCCTTGATCATTTGATGAAATTTGACCCGAAGGTCATATGACGTAATTGTGAGCTACATTTCTACCTATCGGTATATTAGTAGATTCATGCCGGTTCTGGCCTAAAATCTCATATTATTTCTAATACATGTCGATCTAGGTATAAAAATATAAACATCCGGTCTTTACAAATGTAATGTTTTTTCTTTGTAAATTTTTATCAAAATAACGACACCGCATCATCCGGTCCTCAATAGATAGCGCGTATGCATAAAAATAGTGTCTGGTCTTATAAATAAAAGTTAGCGCCTCCGCTTTTGTGCATGCGCTTTTTTCAGCAGGCGTCGGGATCCGCGCCTTGACGTTACGTCACCTTATCAGTATGTGGGATCAGTTGATGGTAATGAAGAAAAATCATGTTTATATTTTAGAATAAACTTTTTTTATTAGATAATGTTTAAATATAAATATGTACATAAGGTTACAAAATGAAAATTACATTTTAACATCATGGAGAAGTTCAATTATACTACAATTATTATTTAATTATTCAAATTATTAGATGTAAATAGAATTAAAAGTTTGTAATACACACACACACACACACACACACACACACACACACACACACACACACACACACACACACACACACACACACACACACACACACACACACACACACACACACACACACACACACACACACACACACACATGCTTATCGCAATAAAACCGCAAGTTTTCTACTATGAATATTTCATACATATGACTTACCTTCCTTTTGAAAAACCCATAAAAACATCTATCTATATTTATTGGACATATATAGTTTTAAAAAATGAAATACAAATTTAATATGAATATAATACAATTAACATTATAAACTTAAAACTAATACAAAATTTACATATCCATTATACTATAATGCCCCAACGGTAAAGCATTATAATCATTATTAAGTAAATGACGTTTGTCATCGTGTGAACTTAGCCCAATCTTTGTTTGCGTGATGCTTCCAACTTCATGTTTCGATGATTTTATTAAATTTTGACTAATTATTTTATTCTCATCGGAATTTAAGCATTCTACATAATCATCAAAACATAGGCGATGTTTAACCACGTTGCGTTTAACGCCTTTAGATTTTTTTACGGCGTCTTTATCTTCAACTCTAACAGCATACATTTTAGATCTTAATCCCACAAATTCTGTCATTATTTTACCGTTATTTTCATCCTTCATCATGCCCAACACTTTTTTATTTGCATGTGGAATCCCATAAATATTATCTTTGGAGTAATCGCTAGTATCAAAATATTTGCAACAATCTTCGCGAATTACGTCATATACATCATCGTGACGAATTTCATAGATTAAGCTATCTGTGTCGGTATAGCAAACGGTACAATCAAATTTGGTCATATAGTCGAAATGGAAATCATAAATTGTTGTTTTTGCTAGATCGAGAATACACATTCCAACATAAATGGGCTTGTTGAAATATAACGAAGTTTTATTTAATTCTACTGCCACCAAGTTCTTATTAAAAATTGTTGCGGATTTAAATTGCGGCTTTGAAATTAATGCTTCAGCACCGTAACGGCCTTCCCATTTTGTCACGAGTTTAACGATAAAATGGTTACGTATATTTTCCATAGTTTTGCCAAACACAGCATTATTCATTAATTTAAATAAATTTTTTTCAAATTCGTTTGTGGCCGCCGTACGTAATGCGGTGTTTAAATCAATGTATGATTTAAGCCACGGCGATTGATTGAATTCTAGCATGCGATGAATTTTTGTCACTTTCAACCCATGTTTTAAGGCTTGTTGCAAATTCCGATAATGAATTACATATTTTTCCTTATTATTTAAAGTTGCCAACAATTTTGGGTATTTGCCAGTTGGAGGAGTTTCACTTTGTGGACAGAATGGCAAGTCTTTATGTAAATCATGCAATTTATGCGGATATTCTAAATCTACCTCCAATATATATCCCTTTGGCGAATCGGCCGCTATTGAATTTACATCGAAATTTGTTGGATTTTCAATCATTTTAAATCCGCCGGTTGGCATATATTGAGACATTGCCCACCCATACTGATTATTAATATCAAAATACATTAAATAGGATGTGGGGTTTTTAGGGTCATAGTTTGGCATGTACATATTATTGGCTTTAGCATATCGTTTTGAACATTGACTTAGGCCGCCACGAATACCTTTTTCAATGAACATTATATGATCGATGTCAGTTAACAGTTCTAACGTCTGCTTTGTATATTTGAGCATCGCGTCCCACGTATAACCCGGCAATGTATAATAATGTGCAGGATCTAATCCATATGTTTTCAGACAGCTTGTACGAAACTGTTCAAATACATCTGCCAACAGTAAAACATCAGTTTTTAAATATAAATCAGAGTATTCCCCCAAATTTTTATTTTTAAATTCTTGCCAAATATGTTGAGCATGTGCATAATCGCTATCACTGATTTCCGAATCATTTAATTTATTGTAAAATTTAGATTTATCCGGCAATTCCTGAACATTTAATTTGTCGAATGAATCTAAAAACTCGTAAGGAAAAACCCCCTTGCGTGTTAGCATTTTTAATTGATCAGCATTTAAATGTTTAAACTCTGATTCCAAAACCGGATATTTAGTTAGATATGATGATAATTGTTCTAATCCCGAATTTAAAAATCTGAACGAATCAATAAAGCGGAATTTGATTAAATTATCACCCAATTTTTTAGCAAAAGAAATATATTTTTCTTTATTGATGGGGAGCAAACTGATGTGCCCAGCGATATCAGTTGCTAGATTTTTTATGATAAAATGTGAATCATATCCGCTTAATTTATGAAATATTACTGGGACCGTGTGGCTATCCTTAAAATTAATGTTGCAATCTTCATGGGCTGCCCCACGATATTTACCAGTCAAATGGCAATGATCACGTACTTTAATATCAGAGTTAACAAACAAGTTTTCACAGATGTGACACTTTGTAGAATTTTCATACTCAAATTGTTGTTCGGCAGAAATATCCATGGGTATAGGACAAAGAAATACAGTTTCTAAATCTTCGGCAAATTGAAGCATTCCTCGCGTAAACCACTCAATGCAATCTTCACCACGATAACTGCGATAAAACGACAATGAATCATCGTACGAGCACTTTACATAATAGCCGACGGCAAATGGTACATGTTCTTGATATTTTTGCACATTCTTTTTAACATCACTACACGGTTTAAGCACACATTCTAAATCGGCATAAATTGTGAATGGCGCCTGCACTATGTTATTATAATTTTTGAACTGTACATATTTATAGTTTTCAGATGGCACTTTAGGTGAACAAGAGTTCATTTTAATACAGTCTGAAGTGTGTTGCGCCAATTTATTTAGCGTGTAGAAATAATGTAAACACCGATCACAAAAATGTTTTTTTCCATTATGTTGGCTTAGTTGTGAAGAAACTAGTCGCGATAAATTTTTTATCCACACATAGTGGTATTTGGCAACATAATCTTCATCATCACACTTCTCATCGTCCTCATAATATCCATTTTGAACTACCAATAAATTTACATGCCGTTCTTGCTTAGATTTGGTCAAATAGGTAGGCAACACTTCCATACCACGTTTTGTTTTTTCAATTGCATAAACATTGGCTGATAAATTGTTTTGCTTTTCAAATCTAGGTATTTGTTTAGCAGTCATCGGAAACTGAATTCCGGTAAGATTCAACACTTTAGAATAATGCGGATAAGATGATGTTCATTGAGGGTGCTTTTCTACTGGATAAAGCGCTGAGACCACAGCCCAAGCAAAACACGCATCATCATTCTGAACATTAACGCAAGCATGTTTAAGTTCAATTTGTTTTGGCAGTTCAATGTATGATGATCCAAGTTGCGGCATAAATTTATTAATGCTTACGGCAAGGTTGATGATTGCTGACAATGCCCATCCGCTATCACGTTCTTGAAACTCTTCCAACTGACTTAAGATGGAATCTTTAATGTTTTCATTGAACCACTCATTCAACTTGGTGTCATTATAAATGGCAACATTATTAGTATGTACTTATTTTCAAGCACAACTAATTCACCTTTTTTAATTTTGAATTCTCCACACAAAACCGCATTCACTTTCAAGGAAGCGTCTTTTTTTAAAGCACTTTTAATTTGCCGTTGAAACACAGTACGGCAATCTTCTAAAAACAGTTTTGGATCAGTATGTTTCAAATTCACAATGACTCCGGCACGCACCCGCGATTTAAAAGCATTTTCCAATTCTTCCCATTTCACATGAGTGCTTGGATATTTAGATCGATTAGGATTTGAAAGTTTATATGAACCACCAGATATTAGTTTAGCTTTTAGCATTTGACGATATGCAGTAATTTGTCCGATAGCACAAAGTAAATGTTGTTTTTTTCCGACGGTAATAGTTGATTTTAATATCGACCGCAATTTGTTCAAATCTCGGCCGCATTCTTTCACACTATCATCTAAGTTTGTAGTATTAGCCAATGCTAATTTTGCTTTTTCAACTAATTTTGAAGCAGGAGACATTTTTACAGATAGATGTTTAGCACAACAATAATTTGAAGTAGCTGAGGTAATTTTTGTACATTCGCTATTTATACCTTTGGCAAATCCGCATTTTTCATTTTAATGTAATTATTCTAAATAAATCATTATTATTAAGAGTGATATGGCATATTATCCCAAATTATAAAAACTTTTGCTTAAAATTTTGTAAAAAATGTGTTCCTACGCCGCGTAGTAAAAAGTAGTACAAAAGCACAGTAAATGCATGTTTGCAAGAATGCCACTACAGATGGTAAACACCATCCGAAGCACCATATTAGTTTAAAAATAATGCCACTGCAGATGGTACATACCGTCCGAAGCACCACAAATAGATGCGATATACTATAATTTTAACCGGATGTTGCTGTAGAGTCCGAGCGGTATCTTCTAAACTAAGATAACTACAACTAAAATTCTTTTAAAATCATGCTCTCCAAAATATGTGTGATGTAATTATTTGTATAATTGATTTTTAGGTAATTGTTTTTTATTGATTTCTCAAATAATATTTATCCGCCCACATGTTTTAATAAAATTAATTTAGTCGGCCAACTATTCAATGTTTATTATCTAAACCGGATATGACAGTACATTTGAAATATATAGTTACTATTTATTAGTTGAATATATGGTTGCGCTTATCATATTAAAACCACAAATTTGTTTAAATTTTTTATTATTTATAAAATAGGTACAATTAGGTTTTATTATTATTTGGAAAACATAATACATTTGGTATAGTAGAATAATCACTTAACAATAACTTATCTCCTAAAATTCCTACTACCACTTTATATTTTAAATTATTGATACCATCATCATTTGCCGGATCATCATATGAAATCCAATGTGAAATGGCGTCAACTTCTTCAGGATGTTTTTGTTTTAAATGGCGTTGAACATTTCGTTTACAACTACAACTTTTACTACACTTGGGGCATGCTAGTTTGTTTTGTTTGTTTTGTTTGTTCTGCAACTCATCTGCAGAATCGTTTTGAATTTTTGATGAATCCAAATCCATATTGGAATTTTCCACACACAAGTACGTTTTCAGAATTACTCTTAAGTTCATCCATGATTTGAATTTTTGTTGAATCCAAATCCATATTGGAATTTTCCACAAGTACGTTTTCAGAATTACTCTTAAGTTCATCCATGATAATCAACGATGTTTGCCGGTTGAACGCAGATGGTATAATGGCATATTTTCAAAAATAAGTTGAATATATAGGACTTAATCGATAATTCCAGCCAGTTTTAATTCCAATATAATTTTACCACATTTTTCAAATTTATTTTTCCAATTGCTGTTTGGGCAGAGATTTTCAATATTGTATCGCAGCTCATCAAGTATCCCATTAACATCTACATAATTAGTTAAAGTACTTTCAAGTATTTCGTGCGGTTGTTCAATTGTAAGATTTTGATTATTGCATGTTTTTAATGTGGTTTCTGGCGATAGATTATGCGGCATTTGAATAAAATTATTAAATTTGCTATTAGCATCATCATCACCAATATTGAATGCACGTGTGTTTTTATCATCTTCACCTATATTGAATGCACATGTGTTTTTATCATCATCATCATCATCTGGGCTTATGCTTTGCGCTTCCCAATTTGGAGTTATCATTTCGGGCATTTTATCATTAGTCAAGTTAGTGTTTTCACTGCTGTTTATATCGCTAGCTTCTGCTAGAGTATTTTTCTTATTAGAGCATGTTACTAAATGTCGATTATAAAAATCTTTTCTTGAAAATGATTTGCTACAATATTGACATGAAATAAATTTGTTGTCGTGGATTCTCTCATGTCTTTTTAAATTTGCTGATAGTGAGTATTGGCGTGGACACACCCTACATTTAAACATCTTGAATGATGAATGGCATAATCTCCAAGCCTATTTATACTCAGCAGCACATGAAAAGCGTATTCAAAGCGGATTCAAGCGGATTCTAAGCAGATTCAAAGCGGATTCAAAGCGGATTCAAGCGGATTCAAGCGGATTCAAAGCGGATTCAAAGCGGATTCAAGCGGATTCTAACCTGATTCAAAGCGGATTCAAAGCGGATTCAAAACGGATTCAAGCGGATTCAAGCGGATTCAAGCGGATTCAAAGCGGATTGAAAGCGGATTCAAGCGGATTCTAAGCGGATTCAAAGCGGATTCAAAGCGGATTCAAAGCGGATTCAAGCGAATTCAAGCGGATTCAAAGCGGATTCTAAGCGGATTCAAGCGGATTCAAAGCGGATTTATACTTGGCAATATATAAAAAGTGCATTATTTGCATAAAATTATTAAATTTGAATTATATGTCTAGTATTAATTTCATTTCTGGGTTGATAAAAAAACCGCAAACTGTTCGTGAAATTATTGTGTTAAAAAACTAAAACAAAATCAATATATTCATAATAATATGAACAAATATATCTGATAATTGTTTAATAATTTTTTTATTTTTGATTTATATTAAATTTGAATTATATGTTAAGTTTTAATTTTATTTCTGGGTTGATAAGAAAACCGCAAACTGTTTGTGAAATTATTGTGTTAAAAAAACTAAATAAAATCAATATATTTATAATATATGCACAAATATATCTGATAATTGTTTAATAATTCTTTTATTTTTGATTTATATTAAATTTGAATTATATGTCTAGTTTTAATTTTATTTCTGGGTTGATAAGAAAACCGCAAACTGTTCGTGAAATTATTGTGTTAAAAAACTAAACAAAATCAATATATTCATAATAATATGCACAAATATATCCGATAATTGTTTAATAATTCTTTTATTTTTGCATTTTTAATATATAAGTTTTACAGAATAAATATGAAGCATTTAGTTTACAATATTTATTATAGGAAATTATTATCAGTTTACAGCTGGAAATTTTGTGGTTTTGATAAGCGGCAAAAAAAATGAAAATTTCTGCTAGATTTTTAGTTCAGTATAAATCTTATAGTGAAACAAAATGGGTAAGTTTTTATTGCATTTATTGGTGTTGTTTTTAAACATTTTTTTCATTATAGAAACAATTGGAGATTTTCTTCTGGAATATGTGCGGCCCAGGCTGCCGCTAAATTTACGGGTAAGTAAAAATATAAATATCACTTTCAGTATTCATAGTTTTTTAAATTTTCTTAGTCGTAGCCGATTGTATTTTTTTTGGGGGCCTGCGATGCCCCACCAACAATTCCCCCCGGGCACCATCATCTGGGAGTGAGGTTAGGCTACCGCCTAACCTATGAGGTGGTTGGCCCGATGGCTAACGTGTGGGCAATGCGGGTCTGGTAAGTTTTAAGTTATATTATATGCTAAATTTTCTATTTTTTATTTTTTTTTCAGACGTCTTTTCATTATGTCTTCCAATTATAAATGGCAACATTATTCACCTTTTTTAATAAATATTGAATAAAGATTGTGTGTGTTTTTTAGTTTTCCCAAGTGTTTAATAATAAGGTTATGTTGATTAAAACCACACGTTAATCATAAATTTTTATTTCTTAAGACATTTTTAGTTATCTACAATTTAATATAAAATTTATATAAAAACTTCACTTATCATTAATTTACATATTCTAAAACACATAATGGCTTAAAATTATTATTTATAATACAAAGTACATTTACGAAATCTAAAATTCCATCATCTCCATATCATTGTCATAATCATCACCATAGTGCATAACGCTGTAGCAATCCCCCACATTAGTTATTTGGAAGAATACCTTATTCATGCATGCCCCGCACCACATTTTCGGGTTGGCAAAGAGCGCAATAATTCTCGCATCTGTTAGCGTAACATTTTGGTGCAGCACTTTCCGGTCGTTTATTTTTACAGCAAAATCTTTACACTCATCACACCCATCCGCTTTTTCCGAAATGCATGTGATACACTTAAACATCTGCCGAAGGTTGAAACAGCCGATACACATTCTCCCATAATTGGTCTTATAATAGTCCAAAATCATACATGCTGATTGGCCATCAATCATTGCTCGCACTTCATCGACCCAATTCCACTCAGTTCCATCCTCTTCGGGTATTTTGCCCAATACCACATTTCTCAAATTTTTATCGAAAGTATTGCTGCCCACAGGATACCGCTCCAAACAATACATCCCATCACCAACACTTGCCACACTTTCATCAAACACATCGCTGGCCCAATACTTCATACACATTTGCACCATTGCCTTTGGAAAATGGCCATAGTAATATAGTCGCGCAACATCATCAAGGCTCGCACATTTTACATTTATGGCTTTCCTGCTTAATTCTTGTAAATTCGAAACTTGGTGCATTTTTACCACAAACTGTTTGTCCTGTTCACGAAATTATTGTAAGTTTCGAAAGCAAAACTTGAATTGAATCATTATAGCCATCCATTTATCAGTTGAAACAGGATGTGTAATAGGAAATAATACAATTTATTTATTTAAAAATCTAAGAAAAATAAAAAATGTTGTTTGATGCGCGATTTAAGGATTTTCAGTAGGAGCATTGCTTGTAGGAAACCCATTTTCACAGTAATTCATATTTACACATTCGGTACAATTAAATTTTGAGGATGGTGACACATCAATGTGTGTATTTCCAGATCTTTTATTTTATTGAACACACGTTAGCCATCGGGCCAACCACCTCATAGGTTAGGCGGTAGCCTAACCTCACTCCCAGATGATGGTGCCCGGGGGGAATTGTTGGTGGGGCATCGCAGGCCCCCAAAAAAAAATACAATCGGCTACGACTAAGAAAATTTAAAAAAATCTGGCAGAAATTTTCATTTTTGCCGCTTATCAAAACCACAAAATTTCCAGCTGTAAACCGATAATACGGTCCTATAATAAATATTGTAAACTAAATGCTTCATATTTATTCTGTAAAAATTATATATTAAAAATGCAAAAATAAAAGAATTATTAAACAATTATCAGATATATTTGTGCATATTATTATAAATATATTGATTTTATTTAGTTTTTTAACACAATAATTTCACAAACAGTTTGCGGTTTTCTTATCAACCCAGAAATAAAATTAAAACTTAACATATAATTCAAATTTAATATAAATCAAAAATAAAATAATTATTAAACAATTATCAGATATATTTGTTCATATTATTATGAATATATTGATTTTGTTTTAGTTTTTTAACACAATAATTTCACGAACAGTTTGCGGTTTTCTTATCAACCCAGAAATTAAATTAAAACTAGACATATAATTCAAATTTAATAATTTTATGCAAATAATGCACTTTTTATATACTGCCAAGTATAAATCCGCTTTGAATCCGCTTGAATCCGCTTAGAATCCGCTTTTTAATCCGCTTGAATCATTAAACAATTATCAGATATATTTGTGCATATTATTATGAATATATTGATTTTGTTTTAGTTTTTTAACACAATAATTTCACGAACAGTTTGCGGTTTTCTTATCAACCCAGAAATGAAATTAAAACTAGACATATAATTCAAATTTAATAATTTTATGCAAATAATGCACTTTTTATATATTGCCAAGTATAAATCCGCTTTGAATCCGCTTGAATCCGCTTTGAATCCGCTTAGAATCCGCTTTGAATCCGCTTTGAATCCGCTTGAATCCGCTTTGAATCCGCTTTGAATCCGCTTAGAATCCGCTTGAATCCGCTTTGAATCCGCTTAGAATCCGCTTGAATCCGCTTGAATCCGCTTTGAATACGCTTTTCATGTGCTGCTGAGTATAAATAGGCTTGGAGATTATGCCATTCATCATTCAAGATGTTTAAATGTAGGGTGTGTCCACACCAATACTCACTATCAGCAAATTTAAAAAGACATGAGAGAATCCACGACAACAAATTTATTTCATGTCAATATTGTAGCAAATCATTTTCAAGAAAAGATTTTTATAATCGACATTTAGTAACATGCTCTAATAAGAAAAATACTCTAGCAGAAGCTAGCGATATAAACAGCAGTGAAAACACTAACTTGACTAATGATAAAATGCCCGAAATGATAACTCCAAATTGGGAAGCGCAAAGCATAAGCCCAGATGATGATGATGATAAAAAAACACATGTGCATTCAATATAGGTGAAGATGATAAAAACGCATGTGCATTCAATATTGGTGATGATGATGCTAATAGCAAATTTAATAATTTTATTCAAATGCCGCATAATCTATCGCCAGAAACCACATTAAAAACATGCAATAATCAAAATCTTACAATTGAACAACCGCACGAAATACTTGAAAGTACTTTAACTAATTATGTAGATGTTAACATCACTACAATCATCATCATAATACCCATTTTGAACAGTCAATAAATTCGCATGCTGTTCACGTTTGGCCTTTGTTAGATATGATGGTGATACATTCATACCCCGTTTTGTTTTTTCAATCGCTTGTAATCATACCAATGTTGGGACATTGAATGTCAGTTATTAATATAAATGATTCAGATATTTTTCCACTTTTTTGTAGATTATTTGTAAATTCATTATACTCATAGAATGTATTTTTAAATAAAATACATTAGACCATTAATATAGCGGAAAACACTATCAATTTTGTTTGGTATTCCATTAAATTTACTCGAAATTGTACCATATTTTTTACTTTAAAATTACATTCATCAACTTCAACAAATAGATTATCATCGTAAAATATGAATGTGTTGCCTCTATAACTATTGAATACTCCTTGAATTTGATTGTTTTCATTCAAACCAATGTCTCTTATATATATTTCATTTCTTTTACCATAAAACTTAGAAATTCCACAATATAATAGATATGTTGCATGAAAAATACTATATCGCCATTAGGTTTTTGATATATGGCAGTAAAATTATGAAAATTGTCGGGTAACTCACGTATATAATCTTTAATTAGTTTGGGCTGTTTCGAAACTAATTGCATATTTTGTAAGTTTATTAGCCACACCCATTTATTATGAATTACATAGAAATTCTCATTTAAAATTAAATAAGTATTTTGTTTATATTGTACGTCACAAAGATCGTTTGGTGATGAATCAATTAATTTTTTTCTAAAAAATTTTTTAGTGGATTGTCGTTGATGTGCAATAGATGTAGTTAATGTTGAAGATAATGTTGATGTTGATGTCATTTGATTTTTATTGATCTTTTCATATTTTTCTATAGAACCATATAAATATTGTATTGCATTAATATCATCCGAAGCTAATTTTTGAAAATTATTTAAACAATTGGATGGATACATTATGGCATTTGGATTAGCTGAAGGATGTAAACCCAAAGCATGTCCAATTTCATGTATTAATACAAAAAATAAACTTGTTTTATCATTTGGTGGACTATCAAATTCAAGATACCAATTCTCCTCTTTATCAAAGTGTATTTCTATACATTTATCATTGTTTGGAAAAAAGCATGTGCTAATACCTTTCCTTTACCATCAAAATCTGGATAAGAAAACTCTCTTCCATCGCATGCAGCTTTTCTATGTTTTCGATTGGTAAATGAAATAACTATATCGGCATTATACCTATCATGTTTGAACTTTAAGCTGCTTACGTTTTCCCATACTTCAAATGCTTTATGAGCAATTTTTATTGGATGCCATGCTGAATTGGTTTTATTCCATTTATTTGTCCCAACTGAAAATGCTGTTGGCTCATCAATTACACCACATCGCGGTGTTTTCAACAAATTTAATGTTTTGTGAATTAAAAGTTCCACCAATCGGTAGATTATAATACTCTTGAAAAAGACTTAATGCTTCAATATATGCATCTCCATTATTGGTCAAAAACGTTGAATTAAAATTATTATCTATATAACCAAATTTCTCAAAATAATTTATAACATTAACTTTGTTTGTGAAATCAATTTCAATAAAATTAATCCCTATTACAAAACACAATAGACTTAATATTAAGCACAACATGATGATGCAGTTACGTTCACAAATTTGATGTGAATAATAAAACAAATCAAATACAGTTATTAGTATTTATAGATTTTTTATTGGAGGATTTCTTACAATATAATTTTATATTTGTTAACAGTTTGATAAAACACAAATACATCGTTTATTAGCTGGAGGTAAAACTAGCACTATCTTATAGCCGCATTTTCAGATTAGTAACATGAGAATGTATTTTCTTCTTAATTTTAGCAATATTGGCAGACATTCCACCATTGTAGTTAAAGTATGCATCAGGCGAACCGCTGCCGATGTATGCCGCATAAGCATCGACCATCATAGCATCTTCCCAATTGAAAATTGCTGGTGTTTCACGGTTTATTAAACTCATTTTCCATAATAATGCAAACAGTTTGGGGAATATCATTAACGATATTTTTGTCGGCATCAGAAGCTAAGCATTTTTTGAAATGCTGGCTCAAGGCTTTTCTGTTTGGGTAAACACGACTACACCGCGAGCAATTAGACATTTTTACAACTCATGTACTACACAGGGCAAACTTCTAATTGCAAATGCCCACCACACCATGGATATCCAATAAACATTTACATTGATATTATTTGACAGACGATAAAATTCCTAAAAATAAAAAACGTAGCCATATTTTTGCGGTCAATTGAACTCATAAAATTCTATGAATGGTACACCGGCTTCATTTTCAATGGTGAAAATTTTTTAGTTTAAAGTTTGGATTGTCTTTGGCATCGTAATGTTTACGTACAAATCCCTTTGCTAGATAAATGTATAAAAATTTCTACTATTTCATATATTCATAAGTATTTTGGCTAATAAATACATTTTCACACACGATAAGAATTTGTGGTTTTTATTATTCCCATTGATTAGCAAAAATATATGCATGTAGAAAATATTAAAACATCAAAACCATTAGCATCCACACCAGTGAAACAAATCGAAATTCTTATACTTCAAATCAGTTAAGTGCTCAAACAAATCTTAAACAGGTATTTTCTTTTAAATTCTAATTGTCCAACCAATTATTAAATCATCTTTCAGATAAAATAATTTAATCTTCACCGATCTAATTTGCGAAAACATGGCGGTTCCACCAAATCAAATTAATCTTGATACCCTTCCTTACGTTTATCTTTCGCATGTCAACCCCATCACAAAAGCTCTCAACTATTTTAAACTATTAGTTGATACCGGAGCTGGTGCTTCTCTAATCAAAGACCAAGCAATAAGGGGAAAGAAAATCAGAATAGATACAACCGAAAACTTGCAAGTGACAGGAATTACTCGCGATAATGGTATAAATGCCTTTGGCACCGTACTCTTAGAGCCCTTAGCCAATCCGAATTTCAAACTAAAATTTTTCGTCATTGGAAATGCAACCGGTGTAGTATTTGATGGTATACTGGGTAACGATAACCTTTTAAAAGAAACAGTGATTATTAACTATGAACATCAAACGCTAAAGTTAAAATCGTGTGAAGCTCCACTTCCAATTTGGCGAGACTTAGTTGTATACAATAGCCAATAATTATCATTAGGTTTTTATTAAATATGTATTTGTATTTATCTTTTAAAAATCAAATGTTAATTGTATTGTTATTAGTTTTTATTTAATTTTAAATATGCATTTATATGTATTTGTATTTATCTTTTAAAAATAAAATGTTAATTGTATACTTTTTTCATTTTTTAATACTATATATGTCCAATAAATATAGATAGATGTTTTTATGGGTTTTTCAAAAGGAAGGTAAGTCATATGTATGAAATATTCATAGTAGAAAACTTGCGGTTTTATTGCGATAAGCATTTGTGTGTGTGTGTGTGTGTGTGTGTGTATTACAAACTTTTAATTCTATCTAATAATTTGAATAATTAAATAATAATTGTAGTATAATTGAACTTCTCCATGATGTTAAAATGTAATTTTCATTTTGTAACCTTATGTACATATTTATATTTAAACATTATCTAATAAAAAAGTTTGTTCTAAAATATAAACATTATCTAATAAAAAAGTTTATTCTAAAATATAAACATGATTTTTCTTCATTACCATCAACTGATCCCACATACTGATAAGGTGACGTAACGTCAAGGCGCGGATCCCGACGCCTGCTGAAAAAAGCGCATGCACAAAAGCGGAGGCGCTAACTTTTATTTATAAGACCAGACACTATTTTTATGCATACGCGCTATCTATTGAGGACCGGATGATGCGGTGTCGTTATTTTGATAAAAATTTACAAAGAAAAAACAATACATTTGTAAAGACCGGATGTTTATATTTTTATACCTAGATCGACATGTATTAGAAATAATATGAGATTTTAGGCCAGAACCGGCATGAATCTACTAATATACCGATAGGTAGAAATGTAGCTCACAATTACGTCATATGACCTTCGGGCCAAATTTCATCAAATGATCAAGGCGCATGCGGATCCTCAGATGCAAGCTCACCGCTTCAAATTCTCAGCTCGAAGCTTGTCGCTTCCATTTTCAGGACCAAGGTCACAGCAACCAAAGTGGTAGTGGTGGGGGGAAAATGTAAATTTGAATCTCCATAAGAAATAACATGTGCGCATGCGTGGCCCCAGCTCGAAGCTTACCGCTTCAAATTCTCAGCTCGAAGCTTGTCGCTTCCATTCTCAGGACCAAGGTCACAGCAACCAAAGTGGTAGTGGTGGGGGGAAAATGTGAATTTGAACCTCCATAAGAAATAACATGGGATTTTGGGCCAGAACTCTCATAGTATCTCTACTCACAGATGAGAGCCGTTTCTGTGTAAATTCGATCGATGGTATTGAAAGATTGTATCGACGTTCGGGAGAACAAAATGAACAATTCAATTACACGCCCACTGTCTCTTTCGGCGGCGGTGCAATTATGGTGTGGGGTGGCATATGTTTAGGAGCACGCACAGAGTTGATGGTGATTGATGACGGGACTTTAACTGCAAAAAGGTACATAAGGGATGTTCTGCAAGATTATGTGGTACCTTTCGCCCCATTTGTCGGTGCCAATTTTCTTTTAATGTAAGACAATGCACGCCCGCACCTTGCTCGATGTGTAATTGATTATTTAAATCATGTGGAAATACCGACAATGAATTGGCCTGCATGTTCCCCGGACTTGAATCCGATTGAACATGTATGGGATATGTTAGGTTGGAGACTAAGGTCAAGAATTCCTGCTGCCCAATACCCACAAGACGTAAGAGCTGCTCTAATAGAAATTTGGCAGGATTTGCCGCAAGAACTTATCGACAACGTGATCAGAAGCATGGGAAGACGAATGGCTGCTACCATAAAGGCTCGTGAAAGAAACACACGTTATTAGTTGTAGTTTTGTTGATTATTAAAGATTTGAACCAAGTCAGAATGTCCAATTATTTTTTGCAAAAGTGTTATATTTTGTTTTGTTCTTTTAAAAACGATCCAAAACACCATTACATTTTGCAAAACAAGCTGCAATTAGCTAGACTATAAGTTAACTGATATTTAAAAAACGAATCGTGTCAATTTGTAAGAAACAAAATAGTTCTAGAAAAAAACGCAAAAAAAAATTTGCCGGTGTGTGTAGTAGAAATAAGTAAAATTTGGAAAAAACAAATTTTTCATGAATACAATACTTCCGTTACTTCCGAGAGAAGTCATTTATAAGATATGATAAAAGTAGGTCAGATAGGAACGAAATAGAACAAAATAGCAAATATGAAATTCCTATGTTAAATAATAGAGACAATAAAGTACAAAAATGTAAACGCCGTTATATTAGAATTGAGAGTGAACGTGAAACAGAAAATGAAGAAAATTTAATAAATGCAAAAATTTAAAACTAATGCTTTTCAATTTACCTTCAAATTCGGCACGAACATTCCGGACAACCCAATAGTTTACATTTTCGCTACTACTTTTATTTGAAAACGGAATATGTTTAGTTCAGTATTTAAAGTTTCAACTATTGTGGTTATTGTCAAACATTAGACCGACCGCAGGGGTGACCATGTTGGCAACCAACTTCTTAATTTATAATTTAGCTTTAATTTTTTTTTATAATTTTGTACAGTAACTTGAAAAATAAATAATCAAATTTGATTACAATGAAATGTATTAAATCTCAATAATATGCTTTTGTTTTGAGTCACATGATTTAGAAGAGCAATCCAACTAACTAGATGCTTTTCACTACTGAAGGCTATTCTGTGTTATAACAGAAGGGTAGCCTCCCAGTGGTATTTTTTCCCACTTTCTAGAAGTATATTTTAACACTGATTGATACACTACACTGATTTGCTGACCTAGTACAAGTGAAATGCTACAAACTAAAATATTTGATTACTTTTTTGTATAAGAAACTTTTGGAGTAACGCTTAATCTGAAAAACTAGAAAAACCAAAAGAAAATTTAACAAATTAATTTATTTATTGAAGTAACAAAATTTTACAAAGGTGAAAAGAAAAGTACAAATAGAGCACGCAATTTAATTTCTAATATATTTAAGTAACAATAAATAATAAATATAAAATAACTGAAACTGGTTTTGTTTAATGTTCGTTTTTTTTCTGTAACAATGAGGACGCTGTATCTCCTACTCTTGTATATACTGCGTGCTGTTTTTATTAGATAGGTGTTAATTCAGAAATCTAATATGTTGTGGTCGTTCAGTTTGAAGTCCGTGCCACAATCACCCGCCAAATTCATGTCTCTCTAGGAACTTAATTTATCAAATTATTATTTAGTTATATATTATTTACTAAGTACACTTACCTCAGTAAACAAAATCCTGTGTATATATCAACTTCGATTTAGATTTCCTCTCCGCTTAGTGATGAGCGTTCTACAGCTTGATACTCAATACTAAATCCTTTGCCGACGAGAGTATCATCCGAACGAAATCTTATCATCACGGATTCATTTGTGATAATGACATCATTGGGCTTCTGAAACCCAAATTTAGTTACTTAACTTTTAATTTACAATTATTTAAATAATTTCTCAACAGAAAACACAAACAAAATTTTTTTTAAAATCGTGTATTTATAGTATGACTTAAGTCTGAGTAAAGTCAAAAAATATTCAAAATCATATTAGAAATAAACTGATAGCAAAATAAATATATATTAAAACTTACATTGCTTCCACAAAACTTTCCATGCGATGTTTCACTAGAGTCCATTTCACTAAATATCTCCACAAAGTCATAGCTGCAATCTTTTTCATCTTCAATATCAAACGTTAAAAACGAAACATAGATACTATATCCAACAGTTTCTTGAATGGTCCAATCGCAATCAGCTAGATTATTGTAACTAGCCGTACCAAAATTAGTATGTGAATAAATGTGCTTTTTAGCAAAGGTCGCCTGTAGTATGCCGCCACATACAGTTGCATGAAATGCTGAAAAACCTTTCCTTTGCGCCGAAGAATCAGATCTAAAAGTCATGTATAACTGGTTTCCAGATGCTACAATTGTATATGGAATTTTTGACCCGCAAAAGCGACCTAGAAATGGGGACTCAGATGATATGCCGTCAAAAAAATCAACGTGATCGTAGGAACATTCTGGATGCGGTTCAATATCAAAATCAAGAAAGCCAACGCGAATACGATGACCAGGAGTTGTGGTGAAATGCCAAGCGCAATCTTTACCAGTCGGATAGTCTACAGGATAGTTGGGACTATAGATTTTACCAAACGGTATTTCCACCTCATGTTTACAGTCGCCTTCTTTGCAATTCCGCCCATTTTCGCGAATTGCGTAGCCATGGTGACAAATGCAAGAATAAGATCCTATTGTATTAACACAATCATGTTGACATCCACCATTATCCAAAGCGCATTCATCTACATCTAAAAATAATAAGCATTTGAGTAAATGACACCGAGAAAAATATTTGTTGATTAATTTTTCGAATCGGACTAATAATAACGCTTTTTAAAATTCAAAAATTATACTACATGTACCAATTACCTAATATTATATATACGCGTAGGTACTTTAAATGACGGCAGTAGGTACTTGTCAAGTGCATAGGGTCCTATACGAGTATTTTTTATAAAACTTAAACGTAAAATCAAATGAAACTTATTCATATAAGGTCATTGTGGCGTTTACATTTTTGTTTAGCAACTAATAACGTTGTTAAATGTTATTTAAATCAAATTTATTGTTTGTTTTGCTATTTTTTCCACTCAAGCTTTTGATTAACTTTTGAATTTATCTAATCAAACCATTAATAATGATTTTTATTTCTTTAATATACAATCGAATAACGATTTTAGAAATCTTGAGGTCATACAAATATTATTTTTATGATCTAACTCTCTCCGTCTCATTTTAGTCCATTGTCGTTTACATTTTTCAAATCGCAAGAATACTTATTGATTAATGAATTTGTATAACATTCATTTTTTAATAACTATTGAAATTATGCAACAATTTGGTTTAAAAGCATTGAGACTGACCAAAGTTATCTCAACGAGAAAGGTCACTGGTAGAAACAATGTATAAATAATATACATAGTATGTAAAAACGTGAGCAGGTTCTCAAGTTGAAACGTCTCTAAGGACTTTTCTCATACTTATTTAGGAAACACCTAAATGGATATATCGATAGTAGCATAAATTATTTACTATGCTCACATGGAGCAATCTAAGATAACGTAGTATATCAAAGACGTTTATTTGCTAGAAATATTTCAGCAGTTTCGGGTTGAGTGTTTCCTTGTTTTTTTTTACATATTTAAAATGTGATTTAAAATGTTTTACCGGTGACCTTTTTCGTTAGAGTAACCTTGGATAGGCTGTTAAAGTAACCTTGGCTTACTAGAAGCCTAGAAAACCCAGACGGACCGACAGACCAAATTTTTAAATCGATCAAATTAGCAAATGAATCGCGATTGTCGCGAGAAGTTTGAAAATATTGTTGACAAATGCAGAGTATAATAAAAAGCATCTACACTAACCCGTAAAAAAGAATGCAGCAAATCCAGTTCTCTGGACACTGGCATCTGAACTAAAAGTAATCCGCATCACATTTTCTTCGGACGTTATCAACTCCGGAATTTTAGATCCACAATATACTCCGTGTTGTTTCAATTCGCCATTCTTTAAAATAAAATGAACTTCAATTTTGTCATATTCGCATAGTTGCTGCTGAGCATTGTTTCCTTCCACGTCCAGATGCGTAAAATTTAAAGTAATTTTGTGTTTTGGTGGCGCACGAATTTCCCAAATGCACTTTTTATTTAGTGGATATAAATCAGGAAATGAAGGGGACGTTACTGTTCCATTTGATACTTCATAAATTCCTCCACAGGCGTCTTCGCACTTTCTACCATCAGAATGCAATTCGAAGCCAATTCTGCAAGCACATTCGTAGCTGCCTAGAGTATTCACACATAATTGATCACATCCATGATCAATACGTGAACATTCGTCGTATTCTTTCAAAATGACAGCGGAAAATCCGCCCTTTTGAACAGTAGAATCAGAAACAAATTTTACAAGCATTTCATTCGAAGAAGAAAGTATATCCACTGGAATATTGTAACCACAATGCACTTTAATTATTGTGCTATTGGCAGATAAGCCATCTCGAATTTCGACGTAATCGTAAACACAGTTGTCGTGATTTTCCAATTCAAATGATCGAAACTTTAAAGCAATTTGGTGCATGGCTGGAACTGATATTCTCCAAATACACTCCTTGTTAGCTTGGTATTCTTCCGGGTAATTTGGCGACTCTAATTGAATTTCAGAATCGACCATAAAATTACCGCCACATATGGCTGCAAAAAGATAATAGGTTTTGTAAAATTTATAACGGTTGAATCTTTATCAGCTAGTTACCTTCATATACGACAGTGAAGCCTCGATGTCCAATAGGATTTTTTGATACATAGCTTATCAGCATTCGGTTTTCACTCGAAGTAATCTTATATAATTGCCCGGAACCGCAATATTTTCCCAAAACTACTGATTTGTGCCAATAGCCATCTCGAATTTCAATGTAGTCGGTTTCGCAATTATTCGATTTCTTAATGTCTAAGCTAGTTATATTTAAAACAATTTTTTCACCGTGAGTTGCAGTAATTCGCCACTCACATTTTAAGCCCTCCTCGGGCAATGTTTGGCCTATAAAATGCTGCGGAGAAGTAAACGTTGCAGAGTTCTCTTGATATGTTCGTCCACATTCTAAAACAAAGTATTGAAAATATAATTTTCATTTATAGAACATAATTTTTAATTTATAGGTTTCAACAAATAAAATATATAGTTAATAAATATATGAATGTTTTGATAAAAAAAAATTGTCGCATTAACAGTCGCTTAAAAAAATATGACTTTGTTTATTGCAAAGTATAAATATGCTATACTGACCGTGTTGTAATAGCAAAGTCAACGTTGTTGTAATGAACCTGAATCAAGAGGAGACTCTGACTCAGTTGCACCTTTCCGCGCACGCATATCAATTATTTTGAATTGAGTTTACTTTGACACTTACTCAGACAGTTATAAAGTAGATTGGTTTGGGCAATATCTCCTTCACTCAGTTGCAGTCTTTGTCCTATATCCGGTCGTGTCTTACCAACAACGTCTACGGGTTGGATGGTATCCAAATATGTTCCTTTTGAGAACGTATTTCTTGCGTAATGCATTATGGAATCATAATCATACGTTAAACCTAATGAGTTCACTTCTTCTTCACTGAGTTTATTAAAATTATACTCTTGACCTTTAAAAAATAATAATAATTAAAACTCCAATTCACTACAATTTAATCTAAAAACTACTCTGTGGCAAGCGAGGTGGCAAGTGTTATGAGGCACCGATCTACAGGTACACGCATGGGCTCATCACCACTTTTGGTCAGTGGCGTAGAAAAACTAAATTTGCTACATTTAAGTGTTGCACATTCCATACGTCAAATTATTTAGGCCAAAAAGGCATAATATAGGCTTAAAATTTATATTTGCGTTTTATCACTAACTTGATTATCGCTGGCCTTAATGTTGGTTATAAAATAAATGGTATACAGATCAACAGATGAGAAGCGTTGCGTAGACATCTCTGATCGAGTAAAATAAAAACTGAGATAGAGCATGTGCTTAGATAAGCGGAACAGAGGCAGAGCTCTTTCCAGTTGATTGGGGAAAGCGCCCTCTCTTTCTGACAACAGCAAAAAGCTCTCTTTGTATCACGCACTGAATTGTCTTCATATATAGTCGGTCCAAAAAGTACGAAGAGTGATAAATCATGCTGTGACAGCCGTTCCAGGGGCGTGCATTTTTATAGGGTTTAAAACAGTAGCTTGTAATAATAGTAGCTCGTAGACGGGCAGACCCTCGGGCGGATCTTTAAGTAGAAGTGGTTTAAGTAGGGATACCGTGGGGCAGTCTATTTTCAATTGCCAAACTAAATTTGCCAATTACTTCCTGTGCAGAACTACTACTGTAGTAGTAGTACCATTTCATTATTTGTACTTTTTCTTCTCTGAAAGACAGAATGTTGGATTTGGATATCCGAATTGATCTAATAATTGATCCAATAATCATAAATGTAGGAAATGATAACGACAGTAGTGACAGTTTAAGTGATTAATGCAAAGTGAAAAACAGAATTTTGATGTTGATTTTTCAGTCAATTTGAAGTGTGCTTAATTTTTAGTTGTTGTTTAGTTGTTAGTTGTTTTTCTTGTTTTTATTGTGTTAGTTGTTCTTATTGTTATCATTTTGAAAGTATTTAAATAGTTTCATGCTACGCCACTGGGCCCACTTATTTTTAAGTGCGTAATAAACTTGCTTGAGGTATCCAGTGGACCACGCCGGTGGTAAATATGATCACACCATCGATGTATATGTATATTTCGATATCAGCATACTGCATTTGACTGGCTGTAAAATAGTATGGGTGCACACCAAAAACTATCCATTTTCTTAAACTATAACATGTAAATAGTATCGACTAAGCTAGACCACTTATAGGTAACAGTGTATTGAACATCCTTTGACTAAATGCCGCTTATTTTTTGCTCCACTCTTCGTACTTTTTGGACAGACTATAGTTTGTATAAAAAAAAGATGGCGGTCACTTCACTTCCCTCATCAATTTCTCGATCTAGTTCAGACGATCATATGTATGGCTACGCTATGCAAGCGCATGACAATATCCTTGGATTCAGTGATACGTATATCGGTTTAATGATGTTGAATGACGTATACATTAATAACATGCCGCCACCTTTTTTGTACAAACAATTTGTAGAGTTTGCGCTTTATATGAAGAACTAATTATTTATCAATCATCAACGTTAAAAAATAATATGTTTGGTTGCTTCTACGACGCACAGTGCAGTGTATGAGGCGTCCTCTTGCATTTGCCCTTCATAATTCGTTCTCTTTCTCTTTATGCTTGCCAAAATGTGTAGGACAAAGAGGAACTATATGTTAAATGGTTTGCCCCGTTCTTATGTATAGGAGTGAATTTAGTAAAATTTAATTGGCATACCCCAATTTTTTTTCTATACATGGACGTATTACAATGGATGACTGATTTTAAACGTAACATATGTACAATAATGTATTGCGTTTGCTGGAAGGGTCAGAAGCGTCCTATGCCAATGACCTCATAGATTATCTGCAGATAAACGTTAAAGTCAAAGTAATACAATTTGCTGTCGATAAATCAACAAAAATTTCTGCAAGAAATAGCTAACCTAGTTGTTGAAAAAATGGCTGGGTAGTGAGAGTACAATGATTTTCTTTTAAACAATTCAAAGACGGCAATGATACAACATCAGTTGCGCCAAAGTAGACAGCCCTCTAGCTTGTGGGCCAGGTTGCGAGGTAGGTCCATACACCAAGTAGAATGCAGAAAATTTCTCGGGATTTCGATGAATAAGAACTGCTCATGAGTGGCTCATGTATTTATGGTGTATAAAAAATTATGTTCAGCACAATTTGGTACATACAGACTGACAGACATTGTGGGGTAATTACTTACTATGGGCATTACATACTTATAATTACACTTATGTACAAAGTCAATTACAATATTGCTGAATAGTTTAAGATGCGACGAGCAAAAGCAAACGTCTCTTTGTTCTTAAGAGGAGGACTTTTTAAAGCTAACGGTAAACGCAAATTGTGGAAGCGACAAAGAACAAATCTTCATCTCTTTTATTAGAGTTAGGACACAAATATTAGCATGATTGGAGTATATTTGCATATGTTGAAATGAGACGCAACTAGCCATCTTCGAAGCTATCTTGCGTATGAGCGTCTATAAAGCCATCTACCGAGCACTAGAACAGGCACTCTAACGATGATTTTCGTTCAAAATATGATAAAAAAATTCAAATTGGGTGTTCCATATTCTTAGAAACTAAATAATCAATTTTCAATATTTAAACTGATATATAATCTGAATTGATTTATCTGTGATTGCACTGGACAAAGTGTCATTTCTGTTAACTATATTAACTTTGAGTAGCTGTATCTCTTTTTTTTTTCAATGAATTATAAAAAATTTGTTGCATCAAAAGCATAGGTTAATATTTCTAGAATGTATGTATATCACTTTAAATATTTAAAATTGCTTCAGTAGTTTTCCTGTGGGCGTGACACCAAGTGGCAGTGATTTTTAAATAAGAATAGCATGCGTTCCAGTTAGACGCGCTAAAATGAGAGCTCAGCCAAAGTATTCCTCTTAAAAAAAATCGTTCTCCGCACAAAGCCTTGCCATAGGTAAACATAACACCACTATCACAGATAGAAGAAGATGAGAAGAAGAAGATTAGAAGAAGATGAGAAGAAGATGAGAAGATGATGAGAATATGATGGTTACACCACTATCATAGATAAAAGCAGACCACTATGAGTCTGGCCCACAGTGTATGGGCACTAGAACTATCGCAAGCTGTCAGATTATCTAAAAAACATCACACCAATTCAGCAATTTAAAAAAAGCAGTAAAATTATTTTTTATTGAAACCCATTTTACTCAATAGTCCATTCGGAAGAAATTTGAAATGTAAAAAAATATGCGCATTAAATAAACAATAAAATAATCAATAACAATTTTAATTTTACTTGTTCTCTCCCGTACACATATGGTGAGAAACAAACGAACTGGGCAAATAAATCACTCATATGGGCATAATAAATCACAACATATTTCTTGTTTGTTCTAGAAACTGAGAAAGGTCAAGGCAAAATGTAACGTCGTTTACTGCATCGTTTAGAAAAAAAAAATTATTTTCACTCTGATGGTTAATAATTAATTAGATCTTCATCTAAACCGTGGAATATAACGCTTCTCATTTGTCGATCCGTATACTCCAATTATTATTTATTTTGAATTGATTGTCAAATATTCTTATAAATCAATGAAAAACAATAAAAGTAGTTAAATTTAATTAGGTATTTTTATATTTTGGAGTAAATTAAAAAAATATAAAAAAATATATTTAAAAAAAAATTAAAAAAATATATATTTATCAATTCCATAGTACTTA
Source organism: Cryptophagus acutangulus (assembly GCA_963556235.1). Taxonomy (NCBI): domain Eukaryota; kingdom Metazoa; phylum Arthropoda; class Insecta; order Coleoptera; family Cryptophagidae; genus Cryptophagus; species Cryptophagus acutangulus. The sequence goes on along the minus strand of CAUVYR010000321.1, from coordinate 665,050 downwards.
CCGCTCATTATATTTTCTTTAACAATATTGACATGCATGTCTCGATCAGGACGCGTATGTTCGTGCCAAAATCCAACAACATGACCCAATTCGTGAACAACTATGCCAAATTTGTCACAATTTTTTCCAATACTGATCGCTTGTCCTCCGTTTCCTCGCTTGCCCACAAAAGAACAACATCTTAAACAAATACATTATATGTTATTTAGTTTTGCTTAAACTTAGTAAATTTTGCCGACTTACCCGCATGGCCGCTCAGTAAATATTATGTAATTCTGGTGCTCATCACGATTTCGTTCGACAAATTTAACACAAGTAAAATTTTCCCAATGTCTCATAGCTTGTTTAAAAAGTGCTTTATGAAGTCCACTGAAACTGTCATCAATTTCATAAGGAATGACTCCATAGTTCCAGATGCGATCTCCTCTGGCAGTTGCGGCTCTATTGACTCGTCGGTGATTATTTTGGATACGTAAATGCTCCCCTTTAACTACATTTTTTTGATACTCAAAATCCAGACTATGTTTAACTTTGTTGACTGGAACCTTATCTTTTTGTGTTTGGCTAACATATTTAGAAAATAGTTGAATTATTTTCATTTTACTCCGTTGGTTTTGTAGTTTTTGTTTGTGAATTACATAATTGCGTGCTTTAGCTCCAATTTTCAATCTGTAACTATTCATTTCAGATTTTTTTTGTAAACCTGTTAAAGGCCTAGGTATGTCACCCAGAAATTCACCTGTAATGCAATTATAGAGCATGAAAATATATTTAGAATATAAAAGTTTAAAAGAAAAAAGTGGCCTTTGCAATAAAGCCAAAAAATTATAATAAATAATACTATATTAAAGTAATATAGAAAATTAACATGTGCAAAAAGTAACATAAAACTTGTCTAAAAAAAATTCCTAAAAATTGCTATTCAAACACGTTGGCGTTGTTGCAATAACTTGTAATATTATCCAAATGAACTTAATTTTTAATTTAAACAACATACCCGCTTTACAAGGATCTAAGTCCAAATCATCGGAACTTTTGCTCTGAAATGTTGTGGACAGGAGCTGTTCCATTGTATATTTAAAATGTGGTGATTTTGTAGTTTCTTGACTAACATTTTTATGTAGCAATGGTGAACTTTGAATTACGCACACCACAGTAAAAATCGTCAGTTTAAATATCATATTTTTACACTGCAAAACCCTTGGTCAAGGTTTATTTAAATATCAATAAAAATTTCCAACTTGATCGATCTTGATTAAACAATATTGGTACAAGTATGCAGAATACCTGAAAATAATAAAAGAAAACGATATAATAATTTGTTTACTCTCTCTGGCAGAAAGACGAAAGTACATAGCCGATTACTTGTGTAACAAACAATAATGTAATACATATTTAATTTGATTAGAAAATTCTTTTTTGTTCTAATTTGAGTTCTTAAAGTAATTATTCAATGTCGCGTTATTCTATCAACACTATGTATACATGAAAGGCCATGTAAACCGTTTGCTGTTACGAAATCTCCACAAAAACTACAATTATGTGGTTCAATTAAATTAGCTTCAATTCTTAAACCACGGGCGACTTGCATTTGATAATTATCCAAGAAAGGACCCAGGGCTGGAAAAGAAACTTTTAGCCAAGCACCGCAGAGTTCTTATTGAAAGCGGACAACAGTCGAGCTCTTGTTAAAAATTCACCAGTGGTTTCTTAAGAGGAGTATTTCGGCTGAGCTCCGTTTTTATAATTCATTGTAAAAAAATACAGCTACTCAAAGTTAATATAGTTGATATTTCAAATACAAAATAACATAAATGACACTTTTTCCATTGCAATCACAGATAAATCAATTCAGATTATATATCAGTTTAAATATTGAAAATGGATTCTTTAGTTTTTAAGATTGCCTTACACCCGATTTGAAATTTTTGAACGAGAATCATCGTTAGAGTGTATGTTCTAGTGCTCGGTAGATGGCTATATGGACGCTCAAATGCAAGATAGCTATGAAGATGGCTTGTTGCGTCTCATTTCAACACATGCAAATATATTCCAATTCTAGTCTCATGCTAATATTTGTGTCTTAACTCTAATAAAAGAGATGAAGGGTATCGTTTGTCGCTTCCACAATTTGCGTTTACCTTTAGCTATAAAAAGTCTTCCTCTTAAAGTAAACGTTCTTGTATTGAATGCACAATGCGGAATCATAAAATTTTGAAGTACAATTGCGAGCACAGAAATGGAAACACCAAAAATAATCAAGCAATACATTTTTTTGAAATTTTAGTACTGTGAATCAAACTTAATCAATTAATAACCGAATATTGTCATTAATCGTTTTCAGATGTCAAACACATATTCGCACCAAGCGCACAAGGACATCAACGTCAAACATTTGGAACAAACAATTCTGAGCTTGAAGCGCATCGTCTATTATTGACAGTTGACTTGCTACTTTTCACACTTCAACAATTACATTTTTATTAGTGAATATATATCTCATCAAAAAATGAATAAAAATTTGAAATCTCTAATATTGCAGACTTGTTTGGGTAACATAATAAATTTAATAGTGACTGACAAATAACAGTTCAGTTTACAACAAAAAAAAAATTCTGCGCTAGAAAGGGCGGGGCTAATCAAATTGTGCGTCAAACACAAGTGCATTTGGAACACCAAAATACAAGCCTGCGCTCGGTTTGGTGCGAATTCGCACCAAAATTTACATCTGAAAAACGACTATTGTCAGATTTGAGATCACATTTAGTTACTAGTAGTATAAAATCCTAATTTACATCACTCAATATTTAGTGTTTCCATTTCTCTGCTCGCAATTGTACAAGAATTTGGAAAAAAATGTAAAAAAAAACTTTACATTAGGAATTTGTTCGAAACCCAATTGTATCCCTTTCTCGTATTTCCTCAATATTTTGTTTGAATAAACAGGAGACGTTCAAAGTATAAAAAGCTTAGTGCTTAGTTCCTAAACAGCCAAGGGATACTTTGTCAAAGTGTGACGTCACAACGAAGATTGCGTAGTATTACTGTTCGCACTCGGATGCTTATTAGATCGGTGTTATATAGTGTTTACGTTTTGTTTATACATTTCTACAACATGGAATAACCATCTACGTCTTCTAGATTTACAATTACATCCAAAACTTATCAAACCAAAAGGTGCACTGTGCAATTTTGTAAAAACACAATAATAATCCAAAAAAAAATATTCATAAGAGGACCCGAAGATAAGAAGCGCCGTAAATTAATGTTAACAGCTTGTAAAAGGAAATCTGGAATCATTTCAGCAACATTTTGTGTATATGAAGATCACTTTAACGTATGTAGAATATCATCATCATGTGAATCTCAACAAAACAATGTTGTTTTAGATGTTACATTTATTTGATTTTATTGTATACATCACAGTTGTATATATTTTAGCTTGAAGAAGATATGGTGAACTATTTAAATTAGTAGCATTAGGTAAAGTGATAATAAAACCCCTCGTAGTTCCCCATGTTTTTGAATGCAAATCCGGCAGAAAAAAGCAATTCAAACATATTGAAAGAAGTGCATTTTCAAAAATAAATAGAATGCGTTTGATGGAAGAAGCTAAACTTGAATATTCTGATCAACATGATAATGCATCAAATAAAGACATTCAGATTGATACGCCCATCGTTCAGTCAGAAATGGCAATTCAGAAAGAAATCAGCAAAAAAGACGTTGGTGTAATGGCTCGATCGTATTTTAGGTACAAATTTAAATTCCCATCTTATTGCAATAATAATTATTTATTATTTTCTTGAAGGTCAAAATACACAGAAACAACTAGACAAATTGATATGTTTTCCAATACTGCTTCGTCTCCCATCAAGGTTGAGATGTTAAGCATTGCAACATCACCTATAAAGCTTGGAATATGTAGACGCTGGAATTTTGATAAAAATAATTCCACTGATAAATCTAGAAGCAGTACTAATGAGTCAGCAGAAGAAGAAAAAGCAGCATCTTCAGTGAGAATATGTCATCTGCTTCTACTTCAAGTTCGTTTAATGAAGAAGAAAATGTCGACATGAATTTGGAATTTCAAAAACTTTCACATGTAATACCATAAGTGCACAAATTATTTCCAGAAATTTTTTTTAAGCTCACGAATGCATCAGTTGGCGTGGAAATCTGCCCGAGTCGCAGACGAGGGCAGATTTCCTCACGCTAACTAATGCATGAGTGTAAGCGATAAAAAAATTTCGGAATTAATTTTTGTACGAATGGTATTCGGTAAGAAAATCGCACAACTCTTAATTAATGTTATATTTTATAAAATATTTAATAAATTATAATGACATTTTACTACTAGATATTTCCATTCTACATCTATCTTAGTTTTTCATCTATCTTACTCGACTTCCACTTCTGCTTCCGTTGGAAACCAACAACAAACTACTTACAATCACTGTGTTTTTAATTTTAATTAGTTTTTCTGATATATTTGTTGGATTCATTTAATGTTACCAATTTTTCCAATAAATTAATTTTGACAACACCTTTCATTGTGACATCGGAAATATTTTAAATATTTTCAAAATATTTCCAAAAAATATTGATGTTGATCAATTGTAACTATAGCAACAAGCTTAAATGCGGCCATTCTATTGGTTGCTTAAATAGTTGTGCGATTTTCATATATAATACAATAAGTGGCTGCTATCTTGCCGGCAATTTTTATCTGTCAGATAGATAACGAGTAGCTGTTGCGACGACAATCGCCACGAGCGCTTCAGCGCGAGTGGCGATTGTCTAGAGGCAACAGCTACGAGTTAATCTGACTGGTAAAAATTACCAAAAGATTGCTGCCACGAGTTGTATTCGACAAGACAATCCAATGAATAATTTAAAATGATAAAATCTGATAAAATCAAGGTGCCTTTTTTGTATACAGTTTGTATCTTTTCCTGTTTGTATTTTGTATGTCAAAGTGACAAAATACATTTGTAATTCATAAGCTAAGCTAACAATTTCAAGCAATGCAGTTTACAATGCTACTAGTGCAAGTACTAGGCAAGGAACGCAAATTGTATACAATAATTGCAATGTTAATAACTATCATTAATTAAGTATTATTAAGTGTATTAAATTTCGTTATTGTTGTTAACGTTTCATTTTTTTGACAGCGACAATCGTACATTTTTGACAGCGACAATCGAACATTTTTGACAGCGACAATCAAACATTTCTGACAGCGACAATAGCATATCTAGGTTTCTTGTCGTAATAATAGCCTTCTTTTTAGTTTCTCAGAGTAACATTTAGAACATGAATTGGATTGTCTTTAAAATGCACCTTGCACACTATCGAACGCGCATCTAGAATATATTTAGGGATTCCAAAAGATACTTATTTTGTTATAAAATAGTATATTATATTACTAGGCATAGAAAGCAGTCTTTTCGTGTTGAGCCCAGAATTGCTGCCGATGCGACAGCCGAGGCTGCAAAATGGGCGAAACACGAAAAAGCGTTCTATGCCGAGTGATATATGCTATTTTTTCTTCAATCGACAACTTTAAAAACAGAGCTTATTAAAAATACTGAATTAGAGAAATTCGAGTTAAATATTGAACAATTAGAGAAATTAGAAAAATTGAAATTTAAATTAGTAGTAGCGGTATTGTTATCTATATTTATAAGTTCATTTAAAATCTTCTTTATTACAGTGCTTGTGCTGCTTGTATTATGTGCACCCTGTTTATCGGTAATATTTTCTTTAGCTACATCCAGTTCAGTAAAAGAAGTAGCTTCATATGTGTTAGTTTCTGCTCGCGATGTACTAGGCCTAGGCTCATTGGTATCAACTGGAGCTAATATTTTTTTGCAATTGTTTAGGAATTAAATTTGCGACTGTATCTTTCGCAACTTGTGCCAATTCAGGTGGAGTATAATCCATAAATTCTAATCAATCTTGCTACATTATCTGCGTTTATTATACAAGTTGTAGGATAGTCTGGCAACCAGATATACACGACATTATTATACTAGTAACAATTTTTTCCTTATTATACTAATATAAAAATGATCTACTTCAGAGTTGCGCATTTAGAAGCGAAATATGACTATTTTTGTACGATTGAAGAAAAAGTTAATTATCAGACTTCATTTGGCTAAATCCTTCGTCATTATTGTTCAATATGTTGTCGATGCAATGCAAACTCTAGATTCGGTGAAGTCATTTGGTTTCGTGGTTACAATCGAGGAGGCCACCAGACTTAATAACCGCCTTGATAAATATTATAATTAATTTCAGCAATTATAGTCAGTTTAGCTGCTTTGTCGAAAATCGCTTATTGTCGCACCATAAGGCTGTATGCATAAAGTTAAAACATTTAACACATGTAGAACGTACAACCACTCCCACGTTCCGTCCTTTCACAACGGAAGGTAAGTTGATTTTTTATAATAAAATGAAGGAAAGAAAATGCTACGAAGACTCGATAGTATCGCAAGGAGATACACACTGAATTCCCCCCATTCCAATTTTTAATAGGAAAAATAACGAGGTCGAACAGCTGCGATAATAGTATTAGCGATTGAAGTGCATTTTAGATTTAATTTCTCACACGGTGCGTGTTTAGATTTAGAAATAACTTGCGATAAAAAGTTTGCCGAGAATCAGAAACAATAAACAAGCGTTAACACTTTCCATAAAATTATTTGGTGCTGGATAATTGTCATAAACTTGGGAACGAATGTCTTCTAAAGTGATTGCAACTCTTAATCTTTCTTGTTGGGGATCTGCATGTTGGTTATCACACCAAGAATGCGTTATTTCATACCAATACTGGTTTGTCACCAGTATTTCGGAAGCAGATTATTGGGTCTCGTGATACCTTCTCTAAAATGACAATATCATCACCGTACTTCTGTACTAAACTTCTTTTTATGGTACAAACATAAGCGGTATAGTTTCCTTCAATTTAGTCCATGGGCTGCGACATTTTAAATTGACAATCATCAGAATACTTTGCAATGTATAAACCAATGTTGTCTACGGCCGTGTGAATGTTGTCTTATCTAGTTACAGCTTTAAATTGCCCACGATACAAAAATTTTCCTGCAATCTATATATTTTGTCCCAACTGCGACTAAATTGGGAATTTTTCAATACGCTCAACAATTTGGATAGCAAGCTCATCCCCTCGGTTGTACATTTTTTTTTTTAAATCTTCTGTTTTATATGGCTCTGTGTGACCTGAGAAAACGTTCGTTTTTGGCACCTTCTGTGCAAAAAAGCATCTTCTATGCCAATTTTCAACTATTTGAGATATCAAACTCCGGCAAAGCTTGTGATTCCGGTAATGAAGAGGAAGAACTTTCAATTCTTAATGATGAAGAAGAGGTTGAGACTTTGCACTGCTCTTGATTCTGCATTGTACGGTTCACCATCTCAAGATTTTTGGCTAAACACTGGTTCATTGTTAAAAAATATTGATAAAATTTCACTGTAAAAACACTATCGAACATTATAAAACTGCACGCTTTAAAACACTATAACAATAACGGTACCTAAGTAAGTCCTAAGTAATTTATTATTTATTTAAATTTTTAAAGCGAACAAAATAATACCGTTTAAAACGCAATTTAGGCAATCCTTAGAAAGAGACGATGAGGCAAGACGCTTGGATTTTTGTCTGTGGATCGGCAATGAAATTATGAATAACAGAAATTTTCATAAATATCTAGTTTTTTCAGATGAATCGACTTTTTCTACGAATGGTGTAGTTGCATCACAACATTGTCGTTATTGGAGTAATACAAATCCACATTTCTGCATTTCTGCCAGAAGCCAGCATTTTAAAAAAGTAAATGTTTGGTGCGCCATCACATATCATGGCGTGATAGGGTCATATTTTTTTTACAAATGTAAATCAACAAAGTTATTTACAAATGTTAAATAATTATTTTAAGGACAAACTTGAAGAACTACCTTTAAATTATTACTATATAATGTACTTCCAACAAGACGGATGTCCAGCTCACTATGCTCGCATCGTTTGCGATTGGCTGACATTTGAATTTGGCGACAAATGGATAGGTAGGAACGGTCCGATTTTGTGGCCACCTCGCAGTCCTGACTTAACAAGTATGGACTTTTATTTATGGGGACGATTGAAGCAAATTGTTTACAATGAACCATTAGAAGATGATAAGAAACAGTTAAATCAAAAAATATGCAACGCAATTCAATCTCTATCTATAGAAGAAATTCGACGAAGCTACGATGAATTTAGAGCTCGCGTGGAAGTGTGTGCTGATTTAAGAGGAGCATTATTTGAATAACATTTAAAAACGTTTGTTAATAAAACTTTTAAAAAAATTAACTAATTAAATTTATAATGACATTTAAAATAAGTAAAAATCCAAAATTTGTATAAAAATGTAAATAACTAATTTAAGGTAAGAGTTACATTATTAGTAACAACTGTAACCTCAGTTTGGCAACATGCAAGCCATCTTATCAAGAACAAAATTTTCTGAGAAATCAAAACTAAAAAAATTTCTTCCATTGTTAACTCAATCCGGGGACATACTATATATATAACATGTTAATTACATCATTAGGCTGATATTAATTTTTCGTGAACAGCACCATACTAGAGACAACCAAAAGTGACAAACTTGAAACTTATAATTTTCCTTCTTTGTTGGGCTAGCTAACATAAAATAAGGAATCAAATAAATAACTTTATATGCCATTTTGTTGGTAATGGAATTCTCTATATAAAAAAAATACTTTTTTCATAACATACTTTTTTTGATCAGGTCTACCATAAGCGAGAAATTTGGACTTGAAACAATTTAACCACACGTTTTTCAACTTTAGAAGCGTATAACTTTTGCAATATTGATGCTGCAATAAAAAGTCGAATTGAATTGATAGAGAACTTATTTTTATATAATACTGTGTTTTTGTTTTTGAGTCAACGATAACTGAGAAAATGCAAAAATCTTTTTCAACCTTTATATTCAATGTGGCGGTCGTTTGGCAAGCCCCTTTGTCCCGACATTTTGGTTTTAAACTTTTAACAGTCTCTTTATCGATTACAAAAAAATAGCTTTCCCGTAAAATGTTTAATGAAGCCTTTTTAAACGCGCTGGCGGCTGGACTATTAATTATCTCCATTTATTAAAAGTGTGAAAACAAATGTGACGTTTTATAGATAAAATTGCTATTTGTAAGATTAATGTCGCAATTTATGGCCGGTATCAGAGGAGCCATTTCTAGTCGCAAAATCATAAAACCAGTTAAATATTTGGATTTGTTACATGCAATGGTGCATCATGCAATAACCTAACCTTTATGTTTTACGTGTCAAAACTAGAAATTCCTTGCGTAGATTAATTACCTAGTTACTTTCAAATCATTTTTCATTCCGTTCATTAAATTAGCACCAAATTAACATTGAATTTTGTGATTTTAATCAATTCCACGAAGCAGTTATTTACAATTTAACAAATACGTGTATGCCAGCTGAACCTACAGCTAGCACATGTGTAACTATTTTTTTAAAAATAATGAGCAATACAGTTTTTTTACAGCATTTCGGTTGTTCTGTTTATTATTGGTTTTCAGTTTTTACATCAAACACTTTATGTATGCATGAGACCCATTTACAAATAAACGCCAGACTCGCGAGTTTGGAGCGTAGCGTATACTTAAATTTCTCACCGTTTCGCACATTTGCTTAATGTTGCAACATTTAAGGACACTCTAAAGCCAATATATCTTTTACAAAATATATTGATATAATATGTTTGGATTTTCTTCACAAAATATACAACTTTGATTAGAAATATTTATATTTATAATATTTATGAATTATTGTAATATTTATTTACTGTCAGTAATTAGTGTAATTATTTATTTACTGTCACTAAGTTACTGTCAGTAATTAGTACCGAGAATATTACATTAAAATAAAAGTAAAGTTTTAAATTACGATTTGTTTTTCAATGTTATAAATAATTATCAGACTTTATTATAGTTCTTACGGATATGAATTTGTCACCGTTATTGGTAGATTAATATAATAATAAGCTTATTTATAATTAATAAAAGAATTAAACTTATCAAATCGAATATTTGACAAACATAATATATTAAAATTTTAATTATTAATTGTTCAACATGATATTAGAAATCACACGTTAATATAAATAGTATAGCAATTTGTACAACCAATATACATTTCATATATCAAAACGAAAAAAAAAATATCAAACGGCAATAAAGATGACAAATTTAAATATATTAAATCTTTGTCAAAAAATGTCACAAAAACGATTGGCTATGAACTTTCGTCTTTCTGTCAGTGAATAAAAGCAATAAATAATGTAAAAATGATAACAACTTATAGAGAAATTGACAAATAATCTGTTTATTATTGATAATTAATTTATGATTTTTATGGTTACAGAAAACCAACTACAACAGATTTTGTAATTAAAACCAAATATATTTTCATCTTGTTATGTTTAAATGATTGAATTCTTAATGATACATTAAATATTAATAAACCATTATTACATCAACATTAATTTCAATTTATAATCATCTTTAAATATTATATTATTAATAAACTATTTTAGAAATATTTGATATAATATTAATTTAAGTACCCTTAAATTGATAAATAAAATTTAGACTCAAAGACAATTTCTGACACTTTTATTTTAAACCATAAAAATTCTGAAGTAATCAATAACGTATTACCATTTGGTAACATATTGTGTAAATAAAAAATAATTTTTTAATATACAAATTAATTTGTAACATTTGTGATTAATGTTTAAATTTAAATTAACTTGAAATATTCGAATTAATCGAAGAATTAATTTACAATTAATAAATTTACTCACCATGTAACAAAGTATTACATACTTTGATAATTGTGCTAACCAACATGAACGAAAACCAATTGTCTAACACAAACACAATACCATCAAACTATCAAACATTTATTATTATAACACACTCCGCTACTAAGACGAGTCAGATTGAAACTAATACCACAGGGTGCAGATCTTCCTAATTTTAAGCGACCTACGAGGGTGCGGCATGGACATTGCATTCGACAAGTGGGCGTTTTCCATATGTAAACCACTCTACAATATTTTATAAATTTCTAAATACTTTTATATTTTTTGTTTTTATTCTATGAACATGTTTTATATTTTATTCATCTAGTAAAGTTTTCCCCAAACAAGCAAAAGTCTACTAGACAAGATTCCCGTAAACATTTTGTTGCTAAAATTTAAGTCACAATTGAAATTAAGCATGTAAGATTGACAGGTCGTTCAAAAATCGTACGTTGCAGAGGGGTGTTAGCGCCAGTTTCGTGAAAAATAGCTTAACTTTTTTTATGCGATTTTTTACTTCTATACTCTATTTGGCGAACAAGCGGACGGCAGAAATGCCCTAAAATTTAAACTGACGTAGTTTTTATTACAGAGAATATAATGCCGTAGTAGCTTTTCTTCAAACAAATGCAAGACTAAAATTAAATGTCTTGTTGCCGTAAAGTTTTTTTATATATTCTCATTAAATTATCATACCGAATTACTATCGAGCTTTTTTCGGTCAAACTAGTAATTGCATTTTTATAAAGGCGAATTTTGTTGCTGAAAGACAATACGACTCAAAAAACTCCCAGAAAAAACGAGTCGTCAATTCGTCAAGTCACAAAATTCTTATTGAAAAAAAATTACAACTTTACGTTCGACAATAAAAACGCTCTTGTGTAATTACATATGAAAATACAGAAGTGGCTAGGACAGCCGAAAAACGACCATTTTACTCATTTTTTTTTTTTTTTAAATATTACTTATTAAATAAAATAATAATAATTGAATTATTAATTAAATTATTAAATAATTTATTATAAAGTTATAATAAAAATTCAGCAAATGCTTTTACTTAAATCTTATTAATTAATAAATAGAATACTTAGTTATAATAAAAAATGGAACAATCTAATGTTATTAATCTTTATTAGATTTTGTTTGAAAAAAATGTTTATATTCATTTATTAATAAAATTTTATTCTTTTTTTCCTTATTATATTATTATAACTAGTTCCATTATATAAATTTCAACTGAAATTAGGCATACCTACCTATTAGGTATAGAAAGAGACGGAAATTGAAGTATCAATAGCCGATGAAATGCTATTTTCATGACAAGATATAATGTTTTCGTTATTAGCAAAAGCCGATTGGACCATGCGCTCGAATGCACGCTTGAACGCTTGCAAATGTATGATGGTCTATGATGGTCCAATTAGTAAGTTAAAATTTTCATTAATAGATAAAGAGTCAAAATTGGACAAAACTAATTTGTAGCCACAGATCTTGAAATAAATGACAAATCTTAACAATGAATAAAAAATGTGAATCAGAACTGGATAAATAAATTATATAAATGTTGACAAAAAGTGACAAATGTCAAGTAAAAGTGATAGATGCTAACTAAAAATCACACACATTAACAAAAAGTGAAATGTGTCAATAAAGTCAACTAAGTTTGATAGATGACTTATAATAATATATGACAACTAAAGATGGCTATCAATACATGAAAGAAGTACCATGGAAATGTAATTGACTGTTATATAATATATATTTAATTAATAACAGTGAATTACTATATAGATTTTATAAATCACATGTTGTAAACTACAAAAGTATTTATTACAAATGATATTTTGATAACAGTTTTGTAGCTTTATTTTTTTTTATCTTACTTAAGCGTTACAGATTAGAGGCGACCGAGTAATGATTTAATAAAATCTTTGCAAAATAACTCGTTATTTTCTAACGTTATATTTTAAAAATTCCACAGTACAATCATTGCAAATATATTCATTGTCGAAGAGATGTTATTCAACAGTAAATATATATGTGTAATGTAAAGAAAACCTTTAAGGTATTTAAATAACTAATTTAAATTACTAATTTAAATACTAAAATTTAAAATAGCCAGATTTTTGCATATTGCCTTACTAGAAATATTATTTGTAATATACCCTTGTATTTATTGCTTGTATTGATTTAATTAAAATATAAGTATCTTTATTATGTTTGAAAAAACTTATTTACATTTAAGCTTCAGAAAAGGAAAAACCAATTAGTTCAGTTAAGTTCTTCAAAAACTTATTATTTGAATGAGTGTCAAATTATAGATGTATTAAAAATAATGTATTTTAAATCCTATGATTAAAAGTAGATTTATTTTATACTGATATTTAATTAACTCTAGAAACATTAATGTGTATTTTTCCTGGATCAGACCCTTGGTTGTTCATTCTACAAAAGGTACAGTTACTCAAAATTGATATAATGGATATATATTAATTACAGAATAAAGTAAATAACTATGAATCCAGGTCAATAATAGATAAATCATTTTAGAATACAGGGTGTCCTAAAATCAACGATATCCTTTACACGACTGATAGGCCAACTCATTACTAATCAGAATATTATAAAATGACCTTAGTAAAAAGTTGTTGGTTTTTAAATATTGCCATTGTTATGAATTTAATTTTTTATGAATGGTATTTCCCCTTTATTTTACCTTTTAAAAACATTTTTTCCCAATTTTATAAGTTTTTTTTATTAGTTAACTTTGACTGTTCAGCCTGTAGCATAACTCTCTTATACCCTTGCGGTCTTATACGATAGGTTCCTTTCAGCAGTCAGTTCTGAATCGAGACAAAACGCAAGCGCAATAGAAAAAAAAGTCTGTTTATTTACATTTGATTCAAATTTTTGAGGACGTACAAAATCGTCGAATAATCAATGCTCTCAAAAACTCCCGTCGGCGTAAGTTGTGAGTGACGCTGTAAAAATAAAGGCTCAATATATATGTGATATAATACACATGGACGCGACGACGATGAATAAATTGTGGACATCGGCAAATAATTTTAGTAACTCTAGTCTACACAATTTTCCCAATAGGTTTACCCGTCGCGCGGCACTGTACCAATGAAAATCTCTACACCATTTAAACAGAATTTTAAATGTTTTAATTTGAAAATTTAATTTCAAAATTTTGAATAAAGTCTCATAACAATAATGCTAAACACATTTAAGATCAAATTATTGTTATTATTGGAACTCGTTTTGGTTGGTTTATTTATTATTAATAAATCCCGACACAAATCCAGTTATACTGCACAGAATTAAACAAAACTTGAAATTTAAAAAATAATGAATAAAACTTGAAACCATATACACAATGATTATTATTAAATGAATTATTTCAATCTATTATTAAGAGAAAATTAGTTACTACTCTACAAAGTACTCGTAACTAATAATTTTAAGGTTTGACAATATTATAATAGTTTTCGACGGGACTATGCCACTTATTTTTTAGTAACGTAAAAAGTAAAATAAAGTAAAAAAACAGTGTAGATTATTCTTGAACTACTAGAAACATTTAAGTTTTTTGTATTGTTGTATTTTATATATATTAAATCTTTATTGTCACAAGAACAATCGGCTATGGACTTTCGTATTTCGTTGTATTTTATTATTTAAAATTGTTTTAAATAATGTTTGCTAAATATATAAACGATTTTACATTTACATTGATACAGTGCCGCGCGAGGGGTAAACGTATTGGGAAAATTGTGTACACTAGAGTTACCAAAATTATTTGCAAATGTCCACAATTTATCCATCGTCGATCGAGCTTTGATTCTACAGCATCACTCACAACTTACGAGGACAATACAATTTAGAATTTAACAAAATACAGTCAATATAAATAAAAATATAATAATAATTAAATTCTTGAAACATTAAAACTAACTTGACTCTGTCGTTTTTTTAAAGTAAATAGGTACAACAATTCAAATACAATTATGTTTATCTGTTACATTTGACTACATTTTAGATATTTGATTGAATTTTGTCACTATTAGTTAACATTTGACATTTTTATTTCACTTTTGGCATTATTAGTTTATATCTGTTAGTTTGAGTTCCCTTTGAACACAATCAGTGACATTTGTCGCTTTATGTTGACATTTAACATTTTTCAATTATTTTTGACATATTTAGTTGATATTTGCCATTTTTTGTTAACATTTGACATATTTAGTGGACATCTGTCACTTTTGGTTAACATTTGAAATTTTTAATTTGTTTTTGACATACTTAATTGACATATAGTTTTTTAATGATTAAATGTCATTTTAGTAGACATTTGACATATGTAATTGACATATTATCTTATTTAGTTGACATCTTTTCTATTTAATAAATATTTCCGATTTTTAGATTACTTTTGACATATTCAGTTTACGTCTGTCACATTTAGTTTACATGTGACATTATTAATTCACTTTTGACATATTTAATTAATATTATTTTGACAAGTATCCTGAGAATGATTAAAATTAGATTTGGAAACCAAATTTATGTAAAATCTTAAGGAATAATAAATAATAAGGATAAGAGAAAGGGTATTTAAGGGTTGAGAAAGGGTACTTAAGGTTATACATTATTTTTATAGAAACTTTTTGTAATTATAAGCAAAGTTTTAACCAGAAATCAAATTTGACTGAAATCCGAGCAATATCTATATAAATTGTACAAATCGGGGTTGTATTTGAAAAAAAAAAATGTTTAACCAGCTGTGTTT